>WITN01000157.1:0-142250 GCA_015025155.1 Lactarius quietus | reverse complement strand
TGCCGACGAGGGTGGTAGTAAGGGAGGTGGCGGACTGGCCGAAACTCGCCTCGTTAGTAATGCGATCCTCATCCTCCTCTCCGCTGCCGTCCTCTTCACTATCTGATCCATCTTCCATGACTTCATGACCTCCTTCAAGAGGCCGTATTCCCGCCTCATCTTCCTCCACTCTTCCGCTTGCGGGAGTGGGGAATCTCCGGCGAGCCTCGGCGAGGTCTCGGGCTGCTTGATCTTGTTCTGCGGTGACCCTGACATACTCGACTGCGGAGCAGAACAAGTCATCGATGTTGTTGTTACCGTTGTAAGTGTTGAGGGTATCGACGTGGGGGAAGGCGACCTCGTCAATGTTGATAACGGTGAGAGGGACATGAGACATTGTATGAGGGGTTGAGAGGGAGGATAAGGTAGTCGGTGCTGTCGAAGCTGCTTTTATGTGAGTCTCAGCTTTCGGGTTCGAGCGTGCGAACTTCCTTATCTCTTCTTCCGCATGGACATCGTTCCATGGTACCCATTGGTTTTCAGAGTCCGCGTATCCTTTCCACTTGATGAGGTAATGGAGCTTACGCCCTCGACCTGATCTTTTTGAGGCTATTACCTTCTCAACCTCGTATTCCTCTACTCCGTCGACCAACTCTGGTGGTGGGCGCAAATAGTTTACGCCATGCATTCGTGTTTCTTTGTAAGGGGTGAGTAAGTCTGTATGAAACACGTCATGTATTTTCCATTGCGGAGGCAATTTGAGCCAGTAATTCACAGGGGACATCACCTGCACCACTTCGAATGGCCCCTGTCTTCTGGGCGCAAGCTTGGCGGTTGGTTGATGGGTTCGTAAATTGCGCCCATCTAACCAAACTTGGTCACCTATCGCATACTTGGCCGTGTCTTTGTTCTTGACCCATGATTTTTGTGCCTTTATCATGTTCTCCTGAGCGCTCCGACGGGCTTCTGTTAATTGTTCTAGTCGGTCGGATATGCTAGGCAGACTGATTGTCCCTGGCGCCCATTTATCTCTAGGGTGGTACCCCATCAGCGTGAAAAACGGGGTTTGTTTTGTGGTGCTGCTTATCGCGTTATTATGAGCAAACTCTGCTAGAGGCAACTGCGCAGCCCAGTTGTCTTGATTTGCGTTAGTCCATAGTCTGAGATACTGCTCAAGCCACTGATTGGTTCGTTCTGACTGCCCATCCATTCTTGGGTGATAGGCGGTCGATATGTTTTGCTCGATTTTAAGGATTCTGCAGAGCTCCCTCATGAACTTCGCGGCGAATCGAAGGTCTCAGTTGCTGATGATCTTGCTTGGGAGTCCGAATCGAGGGAGAACCTTCTGAGCGTATAGTATTGCCGTCTCTTCTCCTGTTATGGTTTCTTGGCAAGGTACGAAGATCGATGCCTTGGAACAATCGTGGTCCGTGATTGTTAGAATCGAATCATACCCGTCTGATGGAGGTAGCTTCGTTATGAAGTCTACCACGATTACTTCGAACGGATTTGCTCCTAGTCGTGGGTATATGGGCTCGAAGGGCGCTTTGGTAGGTCGATTGTTGACCTTGTGTCGTTGACACTCTGCGCATCCTTGTACATAGTCTCTCACATTGTTCTTCATATCGGGCCACCAGTAGTGTCGACTTAGCAATTCCTGTGTTTTTGCTATGCCTGGATGCCCTGCGGTTAATGCATCATGGTATGGTTTGATGACTTCCCTTAGCTCCTCGTCTTTGGTCGTTGTGACCACTACTCGTCCGTTTTTGAACCATACTCCTTCAATCCTTTTGAGTTTGTGGGGGCTAACCCACGCTGCGATTCGGTCTTTGTTTTGTGTAATATGTTCCGATGAGATCCCTGTCACTGTTCGTATGAAGATTTGGTTTGGTAGAACCGTGACGCGTTCGTTATCTTTGTCTCCCGTGTCGTAGTCTGGTCTTCTTGACAACGCGTCGGCCCTACCGTTTGCCCTTCCTTTGAGATGATGTATCTCAATGTCATACTCTTCAAGTTCCAGGACTTCCCTTGCTACTCGTCGACTAATCTTCTGTGGGTCTCGCCAGTATTGTAAGTTCATGTGGTCGGAGAATACTCTGACCTTGTGTGGCGAGCCCACTAGCAAGTATCTCCAATTCCGTAACGCCTTTACGATGGCTAGTAGTTCCAAGTTGTAGATGTCATAGTTCCGTTCGGCTTCATTGAGGGTAGCCGAATAGAAAGCTATTGGATGTCTTTTGCCGTCGTCTCCTTTCTGCATCAGTACTGCCCCTACGGCGAATCCGGATGCGTCTACTTCGAGGTCGTACTGCTTGTCTGGGTTTGGGTGAGCGAGAACCGGATTGCTCGTTATACGTGCTTTGAGTGTTTCGAAGGCGTTTTGGTGGGCTGGACCCCAATGCCAATCGACGTCTTTCCGTGTGAGTTCGTTCATTGGTTTTGCGATATTTGCGAATCCTTTAATAAAGGGACGGTAGAAGTTGCAGAATCCCAAAAAACTGCGTACGTCCTTTACTTTTGATGGTACAGGCCATGTGCTGACGCCCGTGATTTTCGCTGGATCCATGCGTGTCATCCCCCTTTCAAGGATTACCCCCAGGTAATCAATAGACGGGACATGGAATGCGCATTTCGACAATTTGAAGTAGAGATCGTGGGCGTCTGCTACCGCCAGAATTGCCGATACTGCTTCGGTGTGTGCGTCGTTGGTCTGTTGTAAAGAGCCACAATCGTTAGTGGCTACTGCAATATCGTCCATATATATTCGTATTTGAGTGCCTTTAGGTGCGAATGCGGCGATGACAGGTTGATATATTTCGTTCATGAACGCCTGAAAGGTTGCAGGTGAGTTACAAAGTCCGAAATACATAACCGTGGGTTCGAAAAGTCCTCTTCGCGTTTTGAACGCCGCTTTGTGTTCATCCCCTTCCTTAATGCGTATGTTGTTGTACCCCTGTCGAACGTCGAACTTTGAGAACATTACCGCGCTTCCCAGGTCGCGCATGAGATCTGTTATTAACGGTAGTGGGTACTGGTTTTTGACCGTCCACCTGTTGATTGCGCGGTAGTCCTGAACTGGTCGAAGTTTTCCATCCTTTTTCTTGATAAAGAAGAAAGATGATGCGTAAGGGGATTGAGAGGGTCTGATATACCCTTTTGCTAGATGTTCGTCTATGAAAGCATCCAGTGCTTCGTCTTCTGTTCTAGTCATTGGGTATAGACGGCATGCTAATGATGTTGGTGCGTTAGGTTGGAGTGTAATAGCATGGTCGCACGATCGTCGGTTTGGTAACCTGGTCGAGGCTACTTCGTCGAATACCTTTTTGTAGGCTTCGTATTGCGGTGGTAACGTGGGGGTCTTTTCCTCCTCTGGTTTTGCCTCTATTGCGTGTTTGACTGCGGGGACCATCAGTCGTCGCCCCCTTGTTTCTTCATCTTCTAGCTTCTTGACAATGTGCTCCTTTGTTAGAAGGTGAGCTAGAACATCTCGCCTGCTTGCTGCGTTGACCGTTTTGATGGTAACAGGAAGGTGGGCTTGATTGATTGTTCCCTTCTTCCAGTTGAATTGTGGTTCGTAGGCTGCTAGCCAGGGGTACCCAAATAGTACGTCTTCTTTGCCAATGTCAGTGACGAGGAACCTCATCTCCTTTCAACTTCCATTGACATTGACTTGGAGAATAACATAGCGGGTTATGTGTCCTGCTTTGTTTGTTGTATCGTTGATGTTGTAGATGCGCTTCGGTGTATCTAACAACCTTGTTTTGATTCCTTGTCGTCTGAGAAAACTGTCGCTCACAAAATTGTCTGTGGCTCCTGAGTCCACTAGTGCTTTAATTTCGGCCGTGTTGTAACGCGTGTGTAGTTGAACTGGAATTCGCATGGATCGGTAGCGTAAAATGTACACAGAGTTACAACGAAGTGCCCTCACTGTTACGTTCCCACTGAACGTTGATCCGACTTGGATCCAATGGGTCTTCCTTGCTTCAACTCTGAGCAAAGCGCACGGCTTCTGAACTCAGGAACGACTTGAACGATTCTGTAAAGGGGCGATTAACCAATAAGGTCCCCCAATACCGCCTAGCTTGATGTTCGTCACAAGGTGGCAACGCCTAACACTGAAGTTGGCAACAAGATAGTCACAATGAACAAATGACTCTGCTATAAGACTGTCTGCACCTCTTGAGAGTAATACAAGTGGGTTTCAAGACAACTAAGCTAGCGAACCATAGCGCAACTTGTATAGTATTTATAGTAAGTGTCCATCAAGGTATGAAGCCGACACATATAGTATGAGTAAGATCACAAAGGATGACTCACACATCAATAAGCGAATGTCTAATCACATCAGTAAGCGAATGAGTAAGTGAATGTCTAAGCATCACCAAGCATGAATAATACCAATAGTAAGCCAATAATACTGCATCTGTAAGCAATGGCTCGGCGCTAACACAGGCGCTCCTTGAACTAATCCATCAATAACACTTTCCCGAAAGGGGATCAAACCCGGCCCGCTGGAGTGCGTCCCAACGGCAACCACGGCCCGCTGATATCGGCAGCCTCAGGTCGCTGGTCTTACACCACACAATCGTTGTTTGTCGTCGTTGGCCTTGTCTTCAGGACACAACTGTCTTCCGCCAATTCCATGGCTTCTTCCAACGTCCCCTGAGTTATTAGTTAGGCCAGATACGTACTGTGGCCTGGGACAATCCATCCTTGCGCGCCCCCCTGGCTTATTGCTTAGGTCAGATCTCGTGACCCGGGGGTCTATGCTCTGTGTCACGTGACCCTCATCTGTCCTGTAATAATCTTCCTGCCAGCATTCGGGGTGCTACCGCGAGTTATCAGGTTACTCACAAGCTGGCGGACTCTGCACGCCTCGTCATAAGCGAGGTAGCTATCGTCTTCTGCCGCTACAAGTGCGCGTACGGCCTCTTCTTCCTCAATGTCTTCTTCTGCACGTGACTCCCAGGTATGCGCCTCTGGGTAATCATGGCAATTCTTCCAGTGTTCATGTAAACACTTGCGCTGCTTCTGTGTTTTGGCGGCTTGAGCAGGGTCTGAGCGTAACACTCACCCAGGCCGTCGGGTTCAGGCGTCTGAAAAACCCGTCCCCATCAACTTCTGTAAGACGAGGTCTTTTACTTCGTCTTCTTCACCTGCCACTCCTCGTAGCCATTCTTCTGCTTTCTGTTCATCAGTTTTTGATGATTCTCCTGCTCCTCGTATCTGTTGTCGGCGGTTTTGACGTGGTTGGCGACAGTCTCGACTGATGTGCCCCATCTTTCCGCAATTGTAACAGCAAACTTGGCTAAAGTCCGTCCTGTTGTTTCGCTGTCGTTGCATATACCCTCCTCGTGGTGGGAACGGAGGTTTCGGGTTATTGATGATGTCTTCTGCCCCTGCGAGTCTTCCTCTGACTCGATCCGCTGATGTGTCCATTGCATCAGGGTGTGATAGTGGTGCCAGTAGTTTGGCCAATGCTCCCGTTTGGTTCTTGTTAGCGGATCCTTTAAACAGATCCAGGTTTCCGCATACCGTCTGCATGTGGATCCACTTTTGCTGCCTCTTGAGGGCCGACGCTCTCCAGTCTTCGTATGTTCTTGGATCGTCGTGCTGGTACATTGCTTCATAGAGCATCCTTGGTAACCCTTTTATGAAGTACTTCAGGGTTTGCTCTGCGTTAATGTCGTAACCCGCGTAGCGGACGAGTTGTTCGAATAGAGTGATGTAATCGTCTATTCTTCCTTCCTTCATTTTGATTCCGGCGTCCAGTTGAGCTTGAGCTCTTTCCTTGCTGAGTACATCAGCGAATTGCCGCCTGAATGCCTGCAGAACGTTGTTCCACAGTCTGTTGTCGAACTGGCTGACACCTCGTGATACTTCTCGTATCAGCCATTGATTTGCTGACATGACCCAGGCGTTAACCAGGTCCCCTTGAATGTAAGTGAGGAACAACATTGCCTTTTGGTACTTGTTCCTCATTGCCGTGTGACTCGCGTTGACTCCTGCGTATATCTCCCATTGGAGTATGAAGCCTTCAACTTTTGACCTTTCTCCGGTGAATAGATTCGGAGGATTTCCTATAAATTTGTCGGTAGCGTTACCGACGCCTTGAGGCGGTCCAGGAGGTCCTCCTCCCATAGGTGGGGGTCCTCCTCCACCCATTGGTGGTCCTCCTCCTCCATGTGCTGGTGGTCCCCCTCCTAGCGGGTCTCCTCCTTGTTGCCTGTGAGCTCTTCCGATATGTTCAAATGCTCTGGGCGGTGGTTCGTTGTAATCAAAATCAAACCCGCCTGGTTGGTCTGGTTCGTCCGGTCCCATGGCTCTTTGCGCTGCTTGTACGTCCTTGGGGTTCATTTGTACGACGTGCCCGGTTCTTTCATCGATGACTAGAGGCATTGGTTCCTCTACCTGTGTTTGCGTTGCCATTCTGATTGGATCAGGGATATGCAACGTAGCTGTTTGTGTAATGATTTCTTCTACCGCTGGTTCTTCTTCTTGAACGTAGACCACTTCTGGCTCGTTTCCTGTTAGCGGGGTTTGGTGTAGCGTTTTGACCCTTTGCTACCTTCAGTACTGCCTTGACCTGTAGTACTGGAACACTTGACGTTGACGAGAGACGACGCTATCCCGCATGACACCTGAGATAGCCGAATGGAGAGAAGGACTGACCCAAGTTGAATGGAAACAGCCATAGATAGAAGTCCTCAAAGGGACAAGAGAGAAGCAATCATGAAGGAATGGACAGCAATACATTAGCAGGGAAACTCCAAGTAGACATTAGGAGAATATGGGAATGTAAAGCTAAGGACTCTACCGTCCTCAGCTGCGACCTATATACTGCTCAGGAGCTGGGTTTCAACCTAAGCTCCCGGCCAAACTCTAATACAGCGAAGATAAGCATAAGGCTTATCCTCCAATAAGATGCGTCCATCACTGATGCTCCACTACTCCACAACACATGGCGGATAGCCTTAAGGGCCATCAGTGATAAGAGTCATAATGACTCAGAGATATGCTAAATATAGTCCATCAGAAATATCCATCAGAACCCCCTAAGATAAGGGCCTGGAATGGCCTCGGCTTCTGATAAGCCGGCATGGGCTTTCACCCGACCCGGTCACATGACTGGAACTTCCCACAGTCACGTGCATTCTCACCAAGTCTTCAGATATTCTTTGCTTGCCTTCGCAGGCAGCGCGCACCCTTGCACGTGCGCCGAATGTCACATGACCGCATGGCACGGTACGTGACATTTGGGCTCTTTCACTGGTGTGACTGGTGTCGGTCCTTGCGGGTGCTCTGTGCTGGAGCTCTGGTGACAGGGGTTCAGGGACTTCTTCTTCTTCTGTTCCGTCGATCCTCCCTTGGTCTTCGATTTCTCGTGCTTCGGAGAGGAGAATGTTACAATTCAAATCGTCTCCGGCCGGTCTTGCTCCTTCGAAGTATTCTTGCGTTCTGTTCCACCGAAGTTCTACCCAGCAACACCTTCCGTGATGGAAGATAATTGGGTGAAAACGTTGAGCAGTTGCTGCTTCGGCGTAGTAGCCGGTGTTGAAGTGTTCTAAGGTTCTGCTGCGTCTGTCGTCGGGAATTGTCCTCCAACGGACTCTGTTGATTACGTATCTTGCTGGGGCGTCCCTTTCTCTTGAATTGACTCGAAAGGGTTGGAATTCCCAACCGTCTTTTGTTGTGATCGGCGCCACGGCGTGTGAGGAGAGCTTTACTGTAATGTTACGTTCGAGGTCTGACTTAGACCTGACCACGCGATGGCAAATAACGTGACTTAGCGACGCGTGTCAACACACGAAGGTGTGACCGATATGAGGACTCCTGAAAGAGCCTCCCTAAGAGAGCTTCGTGTCTGGTGTTCGAGAGAGGAGAACTCGACTAGATTTGAGATGATACAAGACAGTAAAGCTATCGACTACATCAGTCGATAGCTACCTTATAACCGATTCTTGACTGTACGCTTTCATCAGCGATACAGCCACTACTACTACTGCTGAGTGATCGTCCACTAATCATATGTAATCGTACAGTAATCGTCCACTAATCATCAGTCATCGAACCGTAATAGTATCAGTAATCACAACCGTAATAGTATCAGTAATCCACATCGTATGAATGAGTAAGAACACGTCGCGCGGTCATAGACGAATCGTAAACACCCCTAGTCACGTCCCATCGCTTATGGGTTAGGTCAGCTACGTGGTATGACCTGGGACGTAACACCTCCTAGTATCACGTCCCATCGCTTATGGGTTAGGTCAGATACTTACTATGACCCGGGACGTTACACACGGCCCGCTGATATCGGCAGCATCAGGTCGCTGGTCTTACACCACACAATCGCTATTTGTCGTCGTTGGTCGTCTTCAGGACACAACTGTCTTCCGCCAATTCCATGGCTTCTTCCAACGTCCCTTGAGTTATTAGTTAGGCCAGATACATACTGTGACCTGGGACAATCCATCCTTGCGCGCCCCCCTGACTTATTGCTTAGGTCAGATCCCGTGACCCGGGGGTATCACATGACCGTGTCACATGACCCTCATCCGTCCTGTAATGGCTTTCCTGCCAGTATCTGGGGTACTTCCGCGAGTTATTAGGTTACTCACGAACTGGCGAACTCTACACGCCTCGTCATAAGCGAGGTAGTTATCGTCTTCTGCCGCTACGAGTGCACGTACGGCCTCTTCTTCTTCTATATCTTCTTCTGCACGTGACTCCCAGGTATGCGCCTCTGGATAATCATGGCAATTCTTCCAGTGTTCATGTGAACACTCGCGCTGCTTGTGGGTTGGCGTAGGGTCTGAGCGTAACACTCCAGCCAGCCCAAGCTTCAAGTTATCGGTCCTAAGTTACATGATAGTCACCATAACTCACTGCGATAACCATCTCTGTGCCTGTACTCTCTTGCATCATACTAGCCCAAATTTGAGTACGTTGAGTTCCGGGGCTTTAAAAAAATAGAGTGTGATGTGGTGTGCCCCTCGTTTCCCCTCTCCTCCATAGCGTTCTGCAAAGTTCTTCGCTCCTAAACGATGGAATGCGAAAACCTTGGACAAGACTTCTGGGGGCTGTTATGCGCTCATGGCTCCAAAGAAACTTGGACATAGTGTTGATTTACTTACTAGACAAACACCACTCCCGAATCGACAATCCCAGCTTAGAGGCTTGCTTTCCAACACCACTGGTCTGGGAGGGGTAAATGAGGAGTGTCCCGCGGAGCTACGGGCTAGAGAGATGTAGCAGATCATGACGAAGGCGCACTTTACGGAGGAGTAGGCAAGGGTTGAGAACGGCCTCCTGCTGCTGAGTAAACCCTAGTGAAAACCTGATATTATATGACCCGCACCATCCCTGAGTCTTCCCAGGTCTCCAACACTCCTTAAACAGCGTCTCTTCCTTCTCCATTTGCGCAACATGGTTGCGCGCAGCTTCTCCCATCTGGCTCCCTGTCATCGACCGACAACTAGAGTAAGTAGCTGAGACGCACACAGAGATATACTCACGCTCCCTGTCATGGACGAACCCCAAAATGCACCTCACATCCTATTGTGTGAGGGAGGCAAACGATTCGCATGCACTTGCAACAGATTTGCCGTGATCTTGCTCGATTCCGTAATCGTCGTCCATCAGTGCAAATGATAATACTTTCTCGAAGCGCGGTTCCCGATAGCGCGTCGTCCCGCGCACACGCATCTGCACAAGGTTCGAGTACTATATCGGCACGTGCCACGCGAATTTTCTAGATCCCCACAGAATGACAGGCGTGGTCGGATCTGGCCTGAGTGAAAGCAGACCAATGGTGCTGATCTTCAGGCGTTGCGCCTGGATTGGTAGTAGCTGCACGTGTTCAATAGAGCGGGGTGGAACATGTTTACAAAACAGGAAGCAACTTGCAGACGGAGGATTCCGACACCCACAACCGCACACTTCGGAATTAGTCTTGGACGATTGTGCACTTTTGAATTGGTGCCTAGCCCACAGGCGTAGAGACCGATGTAGTCGAGCGACTCGACATGGACACGGAGCGGACTTGTACATTCCTCCTCTGTACGCATGGACGGATCAGTCCCGAGGAGAGAAGGAATATCTACCGCGCTCCTTGGTGAGAACGCCTCAGACTTCTCGCACTCCGGTTGTCGGCGGAGAGGTCCTTTTGGAACGTGTAAGAATGACCACTCGGGAACTGAGTTGATGTCCGATGTGACGCGAAGAGGGAGAAACACGGTCCGGAGGACTTTTGATCCGTGGCGGTCAACGAGTGGGGATGGCTCCGTTGATACAGCGAGGGACCTACAAAATGTGGGGTTTACGAATCGGGCTATCAGCAGCATCGACGGACCAGCCCATGGTTGTGAAAAGAGGTCAATGACTTCGGATAGACTGCAGAGACCAGAATAAGGGTGTACGCGATGTGACCGGTGTAACCCCTTAACCTGTCGGCAGCCAGGGACAAATCGAGCTCTCTGGAAGCCAAGAAAATAATTATACGAAGCATTGGGAGTCCCTCGACCCCGCTACAGCGAAAGATAGTCGGAACAGTCTCAGAAAGGCACACGCATACATTGGGGTTTCAACCCCAAGCTTCGAATGTGCTGTCCTGAGCAAGGTTTCAATGGGGTGATCATGCGGCTTGAGTGAGGCGGCATTTCCATGTGTGTGTTGGGTTCCCGCCTTCGGTATGAATGCAGATAGATTGTACCCCGAAGTGTTCCGAGAAGTCTGCCGAGTGACTTTATCTTTGATGGCGAGCAGAACTTCTCGTAAGAGTGAGAAAAAACGGCCTAGTGAAGGTTCAAACGTAGGAGAGGCTTCTCCAGGACAGCGTCATCGTTCATAGCAATTTCCCGGCTCCAGAGGTAGCCAGACAGTAACAAACCTAATAACACTGAGGGGCATTGTCAGCGACGAGGATTGCAGTACGTCAAGGGTTATACCATATTTGCTAACCCTGAAAATACGGCATCTGAATTGTGCCTTTCGACGATGATGTGCGCTCTTCTTACACGTCTCCGTACTGTAGCGTAAATATAAGTTACGAGACTCGAGCGGACTCGGAGCGACCCTGGGCGCCAACGCAGTGTCCAGGGTCCTGGAGTGAGTCCCATGGACACGGGCCACTGTTTCGTTTCGGCTCCCTTCAACGCCTGTGCAACCACCACCACACTCACCCTTTTCTTTTCCTCCTCGCTCACTCTTTTCAATTCATGGGTTCTAGCCTCTCTAAATCGTTTGGTATGCTGTTGCTTTCACTTCAGCGCTTATCGTCTGATACTCATGCCTTCTGGTGACTGTCCTGCCAGGTCGCATGTTTGGGAGCAGGGAGATGAGGTTGTTGATGTTGGGACTGGATGCTGCAGGAAAAACAAGTAAGGACTTGCTGTTTGATGCTTCATTTAATACGTCCTTCTGTCCTCGAGCGACCTAACAGCGGATCAACAGCTATCTTATACAAGCTCAAGTTGAATCAGTCCGTCACAACTATCCCAACAGGTCCGCTCTGCAATAGATCACGTCGTTTTCTCCCTTTGTTCTGACTTCCACATTTCTCAGTCGGTTTCAACGTCGAGACTGTCACATACAAGAACGTCAAGTTCAATGTCTGGGACGTTGGTGGCCAGGACAAGATTCGTCCCCTCTGGAGACACTATTACACCGGCACACAGGGCCTAGTATTCGTTGTTGATAGTCAGGATAGGGAAAGGATAGATGAGGCGAAGCAAGAGCTTCATCGTATTCTGACTGATAGAGAGATGAAGGAGTGCTTATTGCTCGTGTTCGCGAACAAACAAGATCTACCAGGAGGTGCGCTTCCTTCCTTCCTTCACACCCCTTCGATACCGATTTCTCTACCCCTAAGCCATGTCTCCTGCCGAAGTCACCGAGAAGCTGGGTCTTCACCGGATGCGTGATCGTTCGTGGTATGTCCACCCGAGGTAAGAATTGCCAATCTCTCCACTACGCATCGAATTGAGCTCTCTCTTCCTGCCTATTCAGTTGTGCCACCACAGGGGAAGGCTTGTTCGAGGGTTTGCAGTGGCTGTCGCAGAACGTTAAGAAACGTCAGCAAGAGCTTTTCTCTCTCTCCGCGTAGCCCTGCTCACTCGCTGTTGCTGCTTCACAGAGCCTTGATTCGTCTGCGATACACCCACCATTTTACCTCCGTTCTCTGCTATACCCTCCACCGTTCTACTGATCTCGGCTTGTTTCATGGCTTTCGCATGACGCCCAGACCCGACTATACATCCATACATACGTACCCATGCCATCTCTCCAGCACCTGTATTGGGATACTTCTTTCTTTCAATTTTCGTTTCTCTCACGACTAAACCCCTGGGAAGCCTCTCATGCCTTAGCGTAATTACATAAGAGTGTGTCTACCTGTTACTGCGAAAAAAACGCATTCTCGGATCTCATCGAGCTCGACTGCCGCGGGCCACGTAGTGTGAGCTGCTCCCTCTCAACCAAGTTGAGACCGATGGCAGCACTCTTGAGACCCATGCTCTCCAGGGGCTTCACTTCACAGTCCGTCAATGGCTTCACTGGTGCTGTAGGAAACACCCCCCTCGTGAGGCCCTGCTCCCTCCCGTCCTGCACGCATCGTATCTAAATAATATGAACTCAGATCTACCTGAAGACTCTTTCGGAGAAGACAGGCTCAAAAATATACGGTAAAGCAGAATTCCAGAACCCTGGTGGTAGCGTGAAGGATAGAGCTGCGCTCGGCGTGGTCGAAGCAGCAGAGGCCGACGGTCGGTGAGTTTGTCGTCCTCTCCTTTCCGTCTCTCGAAGCAGTTTCACAGTACCGAGTGCTCACATGTGCGGAAATATGCGCTCGCTCGTATAGACTCAAGCCTGGCGGCACGGTCGTCGAAGGTACCGCAGGGAACACAGGCATCGGCCTCGCGCACGTCTGCCGCGCTCGCGGCTACAAGTGCGTCATCTACATGCCGGACACACAGAGCCAAGAGAAAATAGATCTACTACGCATGCTCGGCGCCGAGGTGCGCGCGGTGCCCGCAGTACCCTACGACGACGCGCGGAACTACAACCACCAAGCGCGCGACTACGCACTTGCGACGCCGGGCGCGGTTTGGACGGACCAGTTTGATAATACTGCGAATGCGGACGCGCATTACCGTACGACGGGCCCTGAGATTTGGGCGCAGACGCAGGGGATTGTCGATGCGTTCGTGGCGGGTACTGGGACTGGAGGCACGCTTGCGGGTGTTGGGCGGTACTTGAAGGAGAAGAGCGATGGGCGTGTGCAGGCGTGGCTTGCGGACCCGCCGGGCAGCGTGCTGTATACGTACGTGACGAGTGGGGGAAAGCTGATGGAGAGGAAAGGGAGCTCTATTACTGAAGGTATCGTGCCGCGTCTCACTGCTCTCTTTCTTGACTCGAACGAAGAACTTATTCTTTCTGTCGGTGTGGGCGCGTAGGGATCGGCCAGGGACGCGTCACGAATAATCTTGGCACTTTCGTCGACAAGCTGGACGGCGCGCTCCATATAGCAGATGAGAAATCGATCGCGATGGTGTACGATCTCCTCGACTCGGAAGGCATTTACATCGGCGCAAGCTCCGCGCTCAATGTGGTAGCGGCGTATGAACTCGCCCAGAAGTTAGGTCCAGGTAAAGTGACGACTCCTTCGCTTTTGTTGTTGGTGGTTTCATCGAACGGTGACAGGCAAAACGATCACGACGGTAATCTGCGATGGGGCGTACCGGTACCAGAGTAGGCTATTTTCAAAGAAGTGGATAGAGTCGAAGGGTCTGGCTAACGCAATACCCGAACATCTGAAGAAGTACTCTGTCTTAGACTAAAGTTTTGTGCTAAGACATATGTCCGTTGCGCAATTCAGATCGGACACGAAATCTGAATGATCTGCCACTGCAATGTCCGGATAACACTTGCGTGCACAGCATCATTACGAAACATGTCAATTCAGCAAGTTGAAAAAGTGCGCGGCGTTACGGTGTTCACAACACGGTGGCTACTTTAACAAGAAACCAGCTACTTGCTTTCGGTCCAGCCGCCCAGTTCAATAGCGAACGCCACAGCGAGCTTAGAAAACTCAAGAGCGTGTTTAAAGCTAAACTCAGGAGAGATGTCGATACGGCTGTAATGTCACGATAAGTAAAATGGTGAAGAATTTAAAACAGTCACGTACTCGTTGGCGGAGTGAATGTTCTTGTTCGAGTTCGGGAACGAGCTCTCTGGAAAATGTATCTCGTTAAGTATCGCTCGAGGAAAAACAAGCAGATGCGTACCAATCGTAAATGAGCTGCGGTAGCCGGCCTTACTCCAGGATGCACTGCAAGACAGTCCGATTCAGCTTTAGAACAAGTGAAATAGACGAAACGTACTGGTCACTGCAGGCGTAGCCGCACTTGGTCTCTACATAGGGTATATCCAAGTACGTGTCAACCAGCTGCTTGTTCAGTTCGGTGACCCTATACGGCCGATTAGGCAGTCGTATCGATTATGAGGATAAACAAAACATACTCCTCGTCGACATAGTCAACGATAATCCCGACTTCCTCCCTTGTGTTGTTCTTTACCCAAGCCGTCATATCGAACTAGAAATGAAGATCAGCATGGTGGCAGATGCATCGCGTAAAATTCAGCCCACCTGGCTCATTGCGATCACATGGGCTCCATTCTTCTCGTAGTCCTTTGCAACTGCTTGCGAACCGAGCAAACCGCCTTCCTTTGAGAAGGCACCATGTTTCGATATGGTACCGATGCGAGTCGTACAGAGAAACTGACCTCCGCTGAGTACCAATGGAACTCGACATGCTCCCTAGGGCGGAAGTCTGACACGATCAGTGCACGGTAAGCCTCGAGGATCGTGACCGAGCCAGAGCCATCATCGTCAGCGCCTGCGGAAGTAAGCTTTAGCGACGTGTGTAAGAAAGATCCAAAACAGTTACCAGGTGCAGGCAAAAATGGCCAGAGGTTGGTACTATTTGAAGCAACTCAACGTCACGGCGCGATCAACGAAATCGAAAACATACGAGTCCTGATGTGCGCCAATGACGACCACTCCGTCGTTCGTTGGCGAAGAGCCATTGATGCGAACGATCTGCGAGAGCGTTCAGGTGACGATGTATGCACGTTCGGTGGGGACTGACAATGGTGTTCTGGCCCCAAGAATGAGGGAATTCAGTTAAGGAAATGATACTGCGCAAATCCTTTGCAGCGAACTTGTCGGTGATCTGTGGGAACATGTCGGTCACTGGACGCGTCATAGCTGAGCCGTGCGTCATTCTCACCTCGAGAATCTTCTGGGTCAACCACTTTTGACTCTGTCGGCCCGTCTGGTTGGCGAGGTGGTATGAGCATTCGGCCCATGCTACTAAGTAATATCACTCTACCTCACTACGGTAATCTGCGGGGCACTTAGATCAGTGTGAATTCCAGAGGTAATGACCAAGGCGACGTACGGCGAGTGCGGAAGCTTGTGAACTTCTGCAGGTTTTCAATTGGTCCGTCGGTCGAAAGTTCCTTGATTACTCTTTCGACCGCCTTGTGGTCCTTGGTCCTCTGAAGCGCTACACGCAGTGGGTATATTGGTGGCGGGGTGACAGCTCAAAGAGAGACCCACCAGACCTGGTTTTCATCGGAGAGATGGAACCGAGATCCTCGGCTTCGGTGCTGGAGACTCATGAGTTGTGACGAAGCGGACCTGCATATATGCGCACATATCCATGAAGTTCACTCCTGCAGCCTTGGCTTGGACCTTCTTCGCATTAGAAAGGTCCATGAGGGTGAGAAGACAAGTACTTTTTCGAGCTCTGTCATCCAGACAGGTTCGGTGTCTGGTGCCATTTGAACGAGGCGCATTTCTTGGAGGTTCAGGTCAAAGTCGTCGGAGCCAAGTTGCAGAGAATATTCTGGGACATTATTCACGCGCAAGGCTGTAGGGTTGGAGGCTACAGTAGTAGCAAGAAGAACGAGGGTAAGGAGAGAACGAGCGAGTTGCATGTTGGGATGAAGAAGTCGAAGCTAGTGGCGCGGTCCGCTTGAAATACGGCGTTACTACGGGAAGCCGCACCGGGCCCGCACGTTGCCGAGACTAAGTCCGAGTCGCGTGAAGCTGAACAACTTGCAGAGACTGATGTCAGAAACGCTGAACATTCCTTGGATAGCCGACTATCTAATAAACATTGCAGAGACATACGGCAGCAACCTCACCAAGGTACCCGTACACGCTAAACCCGGTAAAAAGGTTCAACTCCTGCAGGTAAGTTCCATCCCACGTGGCGTTCTGCAGCTCGCACGCTTTTCTGACATCGAACTCGAACACCGCAGTTCCTCACTTTTCAGGACTATTCAGACAACGACTGCGTCTGGGCATATGTCTCTGACAAGCACCAACAACTACCTGTGCGATTCTCTCGACACGCATTGACCTCATACGGCACAATCTAGTTCGTGTTATCTCTACGTACATCGCAGAAATGAACTAACCCGACCTTATAAGTCAGAAAGATAGTCAGGGGAAAAGACTCACGGAGCAGCGCTACGCCATTGCAATACTCAAATCATTCAAGCCCGTGTTTGAGAGGGTGCCTACCGGACGTGTCGGGTCACTAACCCTACAAGAAACTCTTGCCCTTTATGTGGATGATGTTCAAGTTGTCGGAGGCGCAGGCGAGCCTGAGTTCGGGTCCCCTAGAGCACTGGAAACCCACGACGATCTTAAGGAGTGGATGGAGGGCTTACGAGCTGGGGATGGTAGCGGGTGAGTTTCAGTTACTCTACGATCGCAACCCATGTGTAACGCGACTCAGGAACTTTCTGAAACTGAGGAAGGAGAGAAAGCTTGCTGAAGAACGGGAGGAGAGGTCTCTATTAGAGATGTCTGTTTCTCACGAGAAGAGTGGCAACGCACGACCAACCGAGGTCCTCCGTTCTGTACCTTCGAATGGCAACTCTCACGCAGCAGAGCAAGATGACTGGCGACAGGTCTGTCTCCCTCCCAATTTGTCCATTTATCGCTGACGGACCATCGAATGTCCAGTCTATAGCCAAGAAGCCTTTGGGGTTTTTCAAACGACCATCAACTAGCGGCACTTCTGGTAAAAATTCTGGAAAAATGTACGCTACGCTGCTGACTAGTAACTCAGCTTTGAAGTCGGCCGTTACTGGTACGAAACAAGGGCGTAGGAACTCGGCATCTCCGATGAAGCCAAAGACTAGACACGGTGCGGTTCCATATCAGTCTGTCCATGATAGATATTAATATGCATACAGGAAAAGGAGCGTTGGATTTGGATAGCTCGCCAGCAATCAAGCGCGAAATCGAAACTGATAGTCTTGCCAGTCTCCAGCGGCAGACGACCCCATCTGAGTGGCATCCAAGCCCGAGCCCGAGGCCAGAGCGATTTCTCACTCCTTCCTCGAGCCCAGAACCCGCAGGGGAACGGCCAGTCTCACCTCCATCGACACCACCTCTCTTCACTCCCGAACAGCCTCAAGAAACTCAGGGACAGGAAGCACAAGTCACGGAGCCGACTGAACCTGATGGAGAGGCGCCCCCAAATGATGCTGAAGATACGTCCTTGATGCCTCCAACTCCCGCTCAGAGACGACGAAGCATGCCGCCAGTTTCTTCGTACTCCTCATCTCTTTCTACAAATAATTCCCGAACTAAAGCGACATCCCTGCCTTCGAACGTTTTCGAATCCAGCGCCGCGCGAAGGGTCCCGCTACCCTCCGTGAAGTTTAAGAAGGAAGCATGCGGAGAGATCCTTGTCCCAAGTTCAGACTCAGGAGAACTTGTTACACAGGTCTCTCACGAATACTCCTCTTCTCTCGGTCTACCGAGGACAACGACCGCGGCCGTTTCTAAACACGCCATAGCTTCGTCAAGACTTGGTTCCAGCCCAGAACGTGTCAACGACTCGTACGAGGCACCGAGTTCAATCCCCGAGCGCGAGCGCAGCCAAGATCTCAATGGCCCGCGATTGGATGAGCTCAGCCGAATGGCGCTCAACGGTTCTTATCCGGAACAGGTTCAAGGCGATGAGGTCCAACCCGACAACAAAGGTGCAACTCACGAAGAAGAGGCAGCAAGATCCCCTTCGCCAATCCGCGACCCGGAGCCATCCTACCCAACACTTCCACCTTCGAGCATCCCTATTCACTCTCAGAGTCCAACTTGGCAACAACACTCTACGACAACTGTGGAAGAGACGGTCGCCGTTGAAGGGACCCCGTATCGCGCGACACAAGATGTGACGACTAAGAGAGCCCGACCTTCACCGTCTCCATCAGAAGGCTCCCCACCGCCGAGCAAGCGTCCAAAGCTAATGTCACATCCTAGTCGTCAAAAGGAAGGAGCCACACCGGAGGGACTTTTCGATGCAGAACTGCTCAAGGTTGGTATCAAAGTGAATCTCGCTGATTACGACAACAATCCACCCACTTTCCCGTGGGGAGAGGGGATGGCCACCTTAATCTCGAGCGCACAGAACACCCTCTGCGAATCACGAATTCCAAACTTGCAGAAATATGGAAGAATGTTTGCAGATCTCGAGGCTGGTGCGATTGAGGAAAAGGGCAAAGATCTAATATCCGAAAGTATCATCTTACTGTACATTACCATGTAGCCGTTGTACTATCTATTCTTTAATATATTGTCCAGGATTCATAACTTACCTCTGTGGCGTCTGAAGCTTTCTGCGACGCCAACGCCTGATTGAATGTCTCTTAGACACCGAGCGTCGACATCCCGTCCCCGCGCAGCCATCCTCAAAACCTCCTGCTCTAGTTGCTTGGGGACGCACACGACACCATCCTCGTCTGCGAGGAGAATATCTCCAGGGTTGACAATGACCGCAGGCATCCCGCCATGCAACTGCGCATCGACATTAACAGCAACAGGAACCTGCACCTCAGCAGCGCGCGTGAAGGCGCCTGGCCCACCGTCGAAGTCCCGCGAGCAAACACCGAGAACCCCACAGCGCGATGCTCAGCGGTATCGCGCACGCGGCCATATACAATCGCGCCTAGCACGCCACGCCCTCGCGCACCAGCGGTCATAAGTCCGCCCCAGACGGCATTCTGTGCGCCTGTGTGGGGTCGTCAGGGGTAGAAGAACAGGGAGACGGGGATGCTGCTGGCTGGCTGACCTGGTGGGCACATACGAACGCAACTGTGCCTTCTGGTGCGAGATCGACAAAGTGGCCCTGTAGTTTAGGGGCGTCGCGCTCTGACGCAAGCACGAGACGGACGGTATAGGCGGGCCCACAGAGGCGTATACCTTTACCTGCGCCGTCGGCTGGGAGAGATACGGTGGATGTCGGGGATGTGTCCGCCTTGAGGGACGCCGAGCTTTAGTAGGGCGTCAGAAATCTCACATGTCGAAAAATCGGACTCGGACAGAGTGAGAGGAGACATGGAAGTTACGAGCTTGGGAGCGGGCGCTTAGCGCTTAACGCCGCCCGCCTATCGGGGTCGCGTCCCGGTGCTTGCCGTCGGAGGCTGTGAGGCTGCCGCCTTAGCGGCGGGTAGCTTGTCTTGGAGGGGCAACGGGCGACACCCACAACAACTCACATCAAAACGACATAACGTTCGACGCTACGCCTTAGGCCTCATGAGCGATCCACGCCGCTGTGGCCGTCGTGCCTTCAAGGAACTCATGCGCTCCCACCACTTCAAACTCCCAAAGTACGACCTACCATTGCGTATCCGACCAGTGAGTTGTGTCCCCTCTCTGATACCCACGTTTGTAGATCGTAATTGTACTTATGCCAACAGTGGTTCGTCCTATTGACAACACTTATAATGATGACGCTTGCCCTTCTGGGCTTCACGAACATCTCCCACTCCCTCCCACTAAACGATAAATTATTACACTTCTTCTGTCTGGGAATCGCCACCGGAGTCTTCTACTTTATCTTCGATGTCGAGGAGTGAGTTGGTATTTCTGATGTCCCCCGCCATCCGATCCAGACGTTATCTATAGGGAATATCGACGGATATGGTTCTGGCGCCATTGTCCATTGCTGTTCACCGTCTTCGTATGCTTCTTCCTTGGCGGAATTGTGAGCGAGTTTGTACAGTCTCTGCTTCCCGTACGTCCCCGCGTCCCTCCCTCTTTCCTTCTCGGCATCTGAAGTGCATTTCTCTCCCTATCATAGTATAAGACCTTCCAATTCGGGGACGTCGTCGTGAGTTATTACACCTGACAATATGCCATGGCTGCTAACATCGCCCAAACCGGAAGGCCAATCTTCTGGGGTCCGGAATAGGCCTCTACGTTGCCTATCATCTCGAGCGGTACTATCGTCAGAGACGGGAGGTACGTTCATTCTTCCTGTATCAGATATACACCTCCACGAAACATCACGACCCAGATCTCGAGGCTATACCGCCCTCTTTCTGGATCTAACTCCTCCATCAACCTCGGCTCAGACTCAGACGACGATATCGGCACGCAATTGCTCCCTCTGCACAACAAACCTGACACACCACCGTCCTCGCTATTCCCGCTGAATAAGACCAAGAAAGGCAAGGGCCGTGCGCGTTCGGCGAGCCTAGCGCTGGGGGACGTTTGGGACGAACGAGAAGAGCTGTTCGGTGTCGGCGAAGACGACGAGGACGAGAACGCTAGTGAGGTCGGCGGCGAGGAGCGCACGCAGCCAGCGTCAGTGCATGCAGAGGCAATGAACCACCAATGGACACGAAACCAGTCAAGTCAGTGAGGTGGGCCGAGGGAGTTCATGACCATCCGAACGCGGGCCTCGGGTGTTTTTTTGACCTCCATTCTTTGGTTCTACTTGCTCATCCCAACAGACTCCGGGACACAAAATTTATTATGGAGGAGACCTGAGTGTTACATGCGCGGATAGTAGCGAGTGGCAAAATGAATACGGACCATAGTGTGTATCATCGAAAGGACTGGCTCCATCTCTTGACTATTTACTTTTTCCTCTTTCTTGCCACTGCTTGGGATTCGGAGAACGTTATTCTGAACACGGTGTGGGTTATTATCTCGGATTCCTCGGATCTTCCAGCAAAAGACGGACCGAGGACCGGGCAGACAAAGCGTTCAGAGCCTGAAAAAGCACCCCTACTTCGAAGAGAGCTGAAGGAAACGATAGTAGACTCAATGATTTTATCACTACCAAAAACGATTAATCATTCAATCGATTGAGGGATATGACCATTCATGACCCAACGAGTTTGTTGACGACCTCATATACGCCGTCGAAGTATTCTTGACTACTATTAGATGAAGGCGAGTTTTTTCCGCGGCGGCTTCAAGTTAAGCCAAGAAGTCGCATTGGGCCGGGTGATGATTGTGCCAAAGAAATGATTACGTTTTAAACAAAACGCCGTGGTTTGTCTGGTACGGAATGTTTGTTTTCGACGCCGCGCAAGATACCTGGCCAGCATTTCCCGCGAGATTAAGTTTAGGAGTAGAAGTAGCCTCGCTTTTTGCGTTCCACCCGCGGAACCGGGGTGCGAGAAGGGTGCAAGGTAGTGCAGTCCATGAGAAGTACAGTAATCACACAAGGTAAAAATTTGCGAATTTTGCAACCACATGTTCGCATGAAATCATGCATACACGCGGAGAAAAAGATCGCCGGACGGTCATTGAAAACAAACTCCGGGAATAGCGGTTGAACCGGGTAGCCAGCATACATACCGTCATAATGGAAGCGAATGCTACCTGTTGAACAGAGGTGAGATGAAGATGTGAGCAAAGAGGTATTGTACGTACAAAGATATGATACTGCTTCTATGTTTCTAGTATGTGGCGTGGTGAGCAGTGTCGAGTACAATGAGGCCACGTACGAAGGAGATGAAACAACGGAGAGTCTGCAATGAAACGCGCGGGCATAGCAGAAGAAACGAATACAGGGCCTGATCTCCCGTCTATCGCAAGCAATTTCGCTTTATTCGGTCTACTCGGCGTTGTCGGGCGACATCAGCCATCCAACAGGATAGGAAATTGGGTATCGCACCAGTGGAATACATCCGTGCAAGTGAAGCGCTACTTGGGGCAATCGAAGGGTTAATCTGTCCTTAGGCGGCGCTTATTAAAAATAAATAATATTTATTTTGTCGTGCGCGCTGTAGGTGGTGGTGGTAGGTAGTGTCAGTGGCTACCACAACAACTTGAACAGTCGAATCATTGTGTTTTCGCATTTCCCGTATGAAACAGGGCATACCACTGTTACCACAGGACTAATCAATCAACCTGCCAGATCGTTATGCCGGCTAGCCTCTCACGGTTTCGTCTTTGTCTTCCTCGGTGGCTTCTGATACGACAATCCTCGGAACGAATAGTAATTTATTTCGTCGGTCGATGCCGCACACGATACGAAATGTGCCCTTGAATGCGCCGAATGGGCTCTAGAATTCAATGCAGTAGCCGCTGTGAGGCATTGAACTTGATCGGACGAACCTCGCCGTCATTCTCAATTACGTCTCAGGCAAGGTATTCATCTCGGTATCATGCGTCGAGAACCAAGCAAACCCGCGGTCGAGGTCGCTCCAACCATCCTCCCTTCAATTTGAGTTTGTAACCTTGTCTATATCCGCGCGACGTCGCGCGCGGAGATGTTCTGCGGTCCGGGGGTCCTCTCAACCTCCAGCTACTTAAACTCGCGCAATTCGCAGATATCATCATCCCAATATCCTCCTGCAGTCCTGCGCTCTCATAAGATTTCTCTGCTCGCCACCGCCGTTCTCATTGGCGGTCTTGCCACACCCTCTCACGACGTTGGGACCGACATGCACTCGAAGCACTCTTGGGATGCCCGTCCCGGAGAGCTGAGTGTGCCTGCCAGTGGGCTACCTACCCTCCAGCACCGCGATCAACCCCAACTTTGTTCTCAAGCTCCCGCCGAGGAACGCTTTGATCGACGTGCTCCACGACGTCGGCGTACCCAGGCATCCAAACCATGTCCGAGCCACCACTGGTTCACTCAGGTATGTATTGATGCGTACCCGACATGTTCCTTGGACAGGTGTGCACCATATTGGTATTGTGCACAGTTGTCCAAGGAGCAAGTCGCGCCGCAGCGAGACACTCGAGCTCGTCCATTCCTCGAGAACCACTGCGCACTGTAAGTACCTCACTTCCCTCTAATCTCCGATCGTCGACGATCTTTTAAACTCTGGTGACACTGATCGTCGATTTCTTCCCCTTCCTCTCCCCTTCATTGAATACCAAAGACGTCACATGGATTCCAAGCGCAGGGCCGAGCGTATATAATGATGCCCTCGCAGACGCTCGGTCGTCTGGTCTCTCTTTTCCCCTTAATTATCTCACAATGTCCCATTTACTGCTACATACCTAAAGTGGAGATCGCCCTCTTACAAGTCGCTTTCAAAAAAAAAGTGTACTGTAGCATGGTTTCCACCTTTTTTTTTTTTCCGAAAGCGATTGTTTGGGGAACAACGCTCCTCGCCTCAGAGACAATGACCCGTACTTTCCCCATCTCACATAACCCCACCCAGTCGTAGTCGAATTATGGATGGCGGGACCTCTGTTGAATGTCATCTTGAGCCACCTCATTGAAATATTCGCTGCCAACGGCTCTACTAAACAGCGATCACATCTAGTAGTAACTTAGATCCTGTACGAGATACCCTAGGGCTCCGAACAACACGCGTAAGATTCGGACCGGCTACACCGATAACACACGAATCTACCAAGTCAAGCTCAGTTGCTTGACCGTGGCTCTAAATCGGGCTGCGGGAGATCAAGGGGTTTGCCCAGGCCCGATGTCTCCGCTCCGTACACAAATTATATTGCCGCTTACCGACTACCTGCTTTCAAAGGGCAAGGCCCGGCCTAACTTGCTCAGGTCTGGCTCAGACCCGTGCATTCTCCGTCAACGCGGGATGGTATCTGTGATTTCCGCGGACTTGTTCAAGTCGCCGCTCACAGCGCCCACTTTCCATATCCGCTGACTTCCGGTTCCATAGGTCTCGCCTCACGGTCTCCGTTCGCCTGACTTCGAGGACTTGACGATTGAGTTTTTGTGCCCGATTCCGACAAACTCACTTCTTGAGGAGATAGTGCCACGCATAGTACACCTTTGTACAGGTGCCCTGAATGATGACATTTTATTCGCTGCCCAGCCCGCGGACACCCACAGGAGAAAGCGCAACGTATCCACCTAGAGCCTGAGTACCATGCTTAAGATCGCGATCGCTTGCCTCTACTCAAGAAAAGAAACTCCGAATTGAAGGACATCCTAAACAGCGGCAAAACAATTGTCACGCTCGCGAACTACCTTCAGTTCGACCATGATAAAGATAACGATTAAACGAAAGCAGTACCTAGAGCAGTTGTAACGAGACACATCCCACACCACAACTACACCACAATCATAATAACCTTCACGGGCGGGCCACGCCGCCCACTCAAAAAATCTAGAAAGGAGCGAGGGTGATGATGAATGACAATATCCTATCGCACTTCAAGTTACTAGATAGTCGGAGAGCTCCCGTATACCAGGTTTGATAACCCATCACGAGTCTGTCAAAGGTTTCAAGGGCGCGGGTTGGTGGTTGTGCGGGTTGACAAGTAGTTCCGAGCAAGGAAACAGATATTTTCTTGAAAATAAAACTACCAGAGAATTGGACGCACCTTACTAGTAATGACCGTTTTCAATAAAGCGAGACATCTGCCGGCGATAGACATAAATGAATAACGATACATACCACAGTGATAATACAGTAGATGCGAGACATAATCATCCACATGAATCGACTTCACCCTTCCAACTTCCGTTTCTTCTTTCTCCGATTTTGGGCGTCTCCCTCCAGAGGCGCCTTCCACCACTCCTGCATACCCTTGGAACGGCTCTCAGGTTTAGCTTGATTGACCTTGTTGCCCTCGGCCTGTGCAGAACGGATAGCCTCTCGACTCAGACACCAGTCGACGTGGGCATTGAGCTCGTCGTTGTCCGAGAACGGCCGCGCACACAGCGGACATTCGCTCGCAACAGCCTCAGGCCGCGCCTCAGTCGGTTGTAAATGGACTTCTGACGACGGAAGGTCCGCCGCTAGAAGGTTTCGACTCGTCGAAGCCTCGGCGACCGTAATCGACAGTTCATCCTCGACTTCTTGCATGTCATAATCCGAGTCATCGTCTGAGTCGAGCTCCATGCACTTGACATCTGAATCGTGGTCATCAATGTTACGTGAGAGAATTTCTTTGAAGGTGACTTGGAATCCGGGAGTGGCTCGAAGAACTGGGAGACGGGGTTCAGTTCATACAGGAATTGTGGCGAGGAGAGGAGTGCGGCACCTTCGCGATGCCGTCGTCCTTTTTTCGAAGGTCTTTAAGCTTTGTGACCCGGAGTCCTATGAGGCGAATGCAAAGTGGCCATTCGGGCTGAAGAAGCTCCCGTCCTGCCTCGTATAGCTCTGACTTGGTCTTGATCCAGCGACTGAACGTTTTCGCTCGCGTGAACACTTCGTAGGTGTCGAGCTTGTATTTCAACGTGACCGTCCGTCCAGTCCACTCTCCTTTTTCCATTTCGTTTCAAGCTCGGCCGCGATGTCGTCAAGTTTCTCTAGAATCTTTTCTTTTTCAGAGATGGCTCGAAAGGTTCTAATTCGGTGGAACGAGGTGAGAGAGCGTCATCGTGGGTGCAGAGTACGAGAGACCTTTCTGAGCCAATGCTTTTCTTCTCCTCCCGCGCCCAGGGCTGGACTACGTTGGACGCGACTCCTAGGTACACCCGGAGAAGAGAGTGCAAACCAAATTGTTTATCCAACAACGCCAGCACGCCACGACACCTGTAAATGTCCCCACATGTCTGAAAGTGCGCCCCTAAGCAAACTGGAATAATGCCCGATTGAGGAAAATATGACGAACTTTCACCCCTATGGACTCCAATAAGCGCTCCGTGACTCGTCCAACTCCGGGAATTTTGCGTATTGAAAGGCCATGCATGAATTCCCTGATTGCCTCTGGACTATGTGGGAGGTGAAACTGCCCGTTCGGTTTGTTCTGCGTGATCATATTAGCTTGTACCAAGAAATCAGTGACAAAAGCCCCCACCTTGTCAGAGCATATCTAGGTCCCAAGCCGGCGCAGCGTAATTAGGGGTGCGCATAAATGAGCGTAGGCAACCTACCTTAGCCAGCATCTAGAGAACGCAGGTTGACACAGCCAGTCAAGCAGAGACGGCCAGGGCATACCTTGTTCGCGGCGATACCTGCGCTCACAGTCAACTTCGTCTCATCAACGACTCGTTGGCGCATCCGCTGCACACAGTCGTCTGGATCCAAGTCATGTTGCTTGCAATACTCTGTGATGCTGTAACAGGCACCTGGTGGTCAGAGAGGGAAGATGGGTCCGCCAAGGTACGAAACTCACTTTAAATACGCTTCGTCAACGCTTGCTGAAAGCATGTTAGGGTCGTACTGCCTGAAGATAGACATGATTCGTTTGGAGACTTCGCTGTAAAGCGACATATGGAGGTCAACGAGAACGAGATCAGGACAAAGTTTCAACGCGATATGGCCTTTTCTATTGTTAGAGCTCAGAGTACGATGAATAGTAGTTGTCTTACCGGGCATCCCAGAACGCACGCCAAACTTCCGAGCCTCATAGGACGCGGTAGTAAGTACGCCGTGCCCGACCTGTAGCCTTATGTTACCGGAAGAGATGTACGTGGGGGTGGCTGCGTACGCCAAAAGGTTTTCCCGCTAAACTGGGGTTCTCCAGTAGTTCCACATTGGCGTAGAAGGCGTCCATGTCGACGTGTACGATATACTGCGTTACATCACGCTCCCGCTCAATTGCCTCTAGCTGGCAAAAGTTATTCGCAGAGTTCCGATGATTGTTGAATTGTGAAAGCGCACGAGACGATCAACTTTCTGCTCCACTTTGCCTGAGAGAGGGATGTTTCATCGCGAGCAAAGTCAAGAGATGAGTGGTATGTGCGCACCAATATCGACACCTTTCACAACCTGGTCACGAAGCTTAAGAATACGCTCTATTCGTGCAGTCACTTCCTCGTCCTTCCGCTTTTCATTCTGCCATGCATAGAGCCATGGTAAGTGCTGTCAGGCAGGGCAAACGGATGGCGGCACCTCGTAAAACTTGGAGCCTTTGGATGCCTCTGCAATTATGCGATTAATCTCTGTCTGCTCTGTTGAGAGGCTGGTAGGTGGTGCCAATGAGGGAAGGGTTTGGCACCGCGATATCCGCTGACCTACCCGGCTTTAGTTGCTGAGGGACCAGCGAGCCGCAGTAGAAGGCTTGGGGCTTGAGATGGTTGTGGATCACTCGGATTCTCCATAGCATGAGTTAAGATACTTCAGATTCAACTTGGCCCGTGGCAGCTCTTGCTGGCACCTCAAGTTTAGTTCCAAGCCAAGAACTGAATACTGTTGCTCACTGCTGGTGGCAGTCGACGTCGATGTACGCGTGCGGTGACGCGTGACGTGTGTCACGGAGAACAACGATCCCGGGCCGACGTTCCGAACCGCGACCCGGGTACCCGACTGGTACCCGTCGGCCGCGCAAGAGACGACACGTGCCTTTTCCCACACTTTGGGCTGTGTGTCGAGCTCTCCCATCGCATCCTTCACCACCCGCACGAGGCTCCTTCCAGGTTGTGCTTCCTTCCCATGACCACCTTCCATGCCTTCCCTCGGTGTTCCGCCTTTGTCACCGCTTAGCTCCCAAAACATACTACCTCCCAAGCCTTCTCGCGCAATATACTCGCCTTTCCATCGTCCGACAATTTCGTCGTCAAAGCTAGTCATCTCCTTGCGCACGTGATCATACGTCCAGCTTGCAAGCGCTCGCTCGTCACGGAGAATATGTGATCCTGGGAGTGGAAGGGCACGGTACTCATAGACGCCGGACTCCCAGCTCCCCTGGCCAAGACCCGAAAAAGGCGTGCCCGGTCCGTCCGTGTTGAGGAAAGGGCGGCCATACAGAGGCACTCCGAGTATGACCTTATGCCGTGGAACACCATAAGAGATGTACCACTGGGCGGCATGGGAGGCGCTGATTGGACCCCCAAATTCGTTGGCTTGGTGGTTGGGTGCATCATCAGGGGCGGAAGCCTTACCTCCAAGGTGTGTCACTGCTGAAGTCGTCATTGCACGGAAGACTCTCACGGAACTCCTCCTGGAGAAGGCCGGTGGCTCGCTCTCTGTTCAAGACCCACATTTGATCATAACTCTCGATTTCACGGCCTCCCTTGTCGCAGACCTCGTTTACAAAAAAAGATACTCTGACAAGAATGTTTGGCGTGACCGTGTTGGGGTTTACATGGCACCTTGGCTTCCGAATAAGGGTGGAGGCACGGAGTTGGCTGAGCTCGTTTGCAAACACTTCTACGATATCGAAAGGGTCGGTCTTTTTCGTGGTCCTCACCCCCAACGCTCATCTTGCCATTTTTTCAGGCTAATCACGCTCAAGCCAACGACGCAGACTTGGAAGGAGGCGAACTCCTCTGCGACACCATCTTCTCCCTTACTTTCGGCGCCCTCCTCCTTCTTTCGCACACAAACCTCAAGCTCTACCGCGGCCGCCGCTACGATATCCTTGGTTCGAATGGGACTGGAAAGTCAACTCTTATGCGTCAATTGCGGGATGGAAAAGTAGAGAATTTCCCGCCACAGGATCAGTTGCGCTGCCTTATGGTCGAACACTCACTCCAAGGTGAAGACACGTCGTTGTCCGTGATCGACTTCATCGCGTCAGGTGAGCCTCGCCTTATTGCCTCGCCAGACTTATTTACTTGCGCCACACAGATAAGGGCCTAAAGCATATTACGCGAAACAAGATTCAGGAGCAGCTCCGGGAAGTCGGTTTTGATGGCTCTCGACAAATCGAGGTCGTTGGTGGCTTATCTGGGGGTTGGAAAATGAAGCTCGAATTGGCCAGAGCCATGTTGTACAATGCCGATCTTCTTCTACTCGACGAGGTCTGTCTCCGATCGATATGTGGTCGCTTCCTAGGCTGATATCCTACTTCTAGCCCACGAATCACGTATGTGACCACTATGTCAGTCAGGGTGGCTTGACTTATCTGCCGGTTTGCAGTTGGACCGAGCTTCGGTTGCATGGCTAGAACATTATCTTATTGCTCATACCAACGTAACATGTTTGATCGTCAGTCATGACTCTAGGTCAGTCTCACCACCATCATCATATAGTCGTAGCTCACCCCGCATTCTCAGATTTTTAGACAATATAACCACGGACATCATACACTACGAGGACAAAAAGGTCTGTACGTGTTCTTGCTTCACGTAATGAAGACTCATGAGACCCTTTAGCTTGCATATTATCACGGAAACTTGTCAGAATTCGTAGAAACTCATTGAGAGGCAAAATCGTATTATACCTTAGCCGCTACCTCGGTCAAGTTTGCCTTCCCACCGCCTGGATCTCTCATGAGTGTCTGGAGCAATACTCGTGCTATTCTCAAAATGAATAATTGTACTTTCACATATCCGGGAAAATCAAATCCTAGTTTAATAAATGTCAGCTGCGCCCTATCATTATCCAGGTCCGGTGTTCAACTATGTGACATGGTGAATTGGCTAACAAAACGTGACAGTCGCGTAGGAATAATTGGACTCAACGGCGCAGGGAAGTCGACACTGATTAAGCTTCTGACCGTGCGTCTCCCGTGCGCATTGCGTATACCATCGCCATTGACACCCTGTGCAGGGTGAAACAGAACCCCAAATAGGAACGGTTTTAAAATGCCCTTCCCTACGAATTGGGTATGTTTCGCAGCATGCGACGCATCATACAGTACGGGTAAGCCAGTCGGGGATCGATCTCCTTAGGTGTTCCCAATTTGCCCCGTTCTAGAGCGCCACCTCGAGAAGACACCAATTCAGTATATTTAATGGCGATTACAAGATGGCAATGATCATGAGTTTTCTCAGGTCGTTCCCATGTTTGTGTGATGCGTTGTTCCCCTTTAAGGTGAGGTCTTGGGAGAAGGCGACCCGTATTTTGACCGACGAAGAAAAAACGCTTCTCAATAAAGACTTTGTTGGCAAGAACGGTCAACGTAGAAAACTAGAGGCGCGTCTAACTCAGTCTTGTTTGTACATTGCGCGCTGAACAATCGCATCTAGCTTATCATGGGTCGTCAAAAGCTGAAGAAGTCGTTCCAGTACGAGAGCAAATGACAGGGTCTAGATCACAAGTTCAATACGTGGATTCCACGTGATGAGCTTCTCGAAAAGGGCTTCCAGAAAATCGTGTCGCGATTTGACGACCTAGAAGCATCAAGAGAAGGCGCTGGACAGCGAGACACCTCCGCTCATATTGTTCGGAATCATCTCGAAGACATAGGTTTAGATGGCGACATCGCACAATACAATGAAATAGCTGGTCTTTTGGGTGGGTTATGCTTCTATATTTGTTGGAAAACTCGTCCCAATTGTAGTTTCATTCATTTCAAGGTCAGAAGATCAAGCTCGTCATCGCTGCATGTCTTTGGAATAACCCCCAGGTACGTCTCCTTTGGTCTCCCCGGTACCTGAGTCGGCTTAAAGGTGGCAAAGATCTGTGTCCTCGACGAACCAAGCAACTTCTTGGACAGAGAAGCCCTCGGCGGTCTCGCTGTTGCCATTCGCGACTGGGCTGGTGCCGTGGTGCGCCCATTTCTGTCTTTCCCTCAATCGTCAATCCGATGTGATCGAAATGAGGTTATAATCTCCCATAATGAAGAATTCGTAAACGCCCTTTGTCAGCCCAAGTCTATTTTCACCCCACAATAGGCGCTGATCACCATTACAGGTCCAGAAATCTGGAATATTTCTGAAGGTCGAATGACACATAAAGGCAAGGCGGCGGTTGTTGAAGATACCTTCGCCGACCTCAAATCGCCGAGAGGTAGCGGCGCGAACACCCCAGTACGTTCAAGGGTGCAGAGTCCCGCAGCCTCGGCCGCCGCAACGCCTGCAGCAAGCGGCACGGAGGATAAAGGCACGCCTGGCGTTCCAGGTGTGAAAAAGAAAAAGATGACCCGTAACCAGCTGAAGGCACAGGAGGAACGGAGGAGACTGAGAAAGTTGCATTGGTTGCAAGTCGGTGGTGCCAAGCCGGATGACACCGACGATGAATAGTACCCACACATAGATTTCTGGTAGATACACCGGTCAGGCCGGTTAAGCCTCGCGCATGATTGTACGTGACGTGCCATTGATGGTACTTAATTTGTGGGACACACAAAGCATGTTGGTAAATTTGCCTCACCAAAGAAACGAGATCGGTGATCGATAAGGTTTTTTCCCAGAACGTGGTGGCGGCGTTGTGGTGAGGACCCGGAGGACTCAACAGTTGCCGCTGCTTAGGCCTTAGGTGTGGATTTATGATATATGGAGCACGTGGACCAGCACACAAATGCCATAACGCCATTATATATAGTTTTCCTTGTAGTTTTCACTCGAAACCTGCAATGGGCCCGACATCTCACGTACTGGCAAGGCTGTGTGAATTCTCCATAGAGACCTCATTTACTGTAAAAAGCATCTCTAAATGCACTAGCGTCTTCTCTAAATGCACCGGCGTCTTCTATAAATGCACCAGCGTCTTCTTTTTATTCTAGAGTACATCGTGCAGTGCTCGAGGCGGGGATACACTGTAATGATTAGACTCGGCCTAGCCAGATCACAAAATCATGAATATGAAATCCAAACTACAGTTTCCTTTTTTAGAAGTGATAGTTTGTTTTCGTTACTCCGCTTAGAAGAATGGATTGAGTCCCCAATGGCAGCTCACGCCGACAAAAATTCGCTGTTGGCTCCGGTCTTCATGACGTGCGCCTACTCGCACTGATTCCCAGCTTTAAAGGAATGTCTAGCATTGGAAACTCCGTTCGCCACGCGTCGTTATCAACTTATCGCCCTGCACAGGTTTGTGCAGGGTTCAAGTTTGCGCATGGGCACGCAGGCGTGTTGCACCCGTTTGATATCTCAGACTGTGAGACGATTCCACGTTCAAACGTAGGAAGGTAAATATCCGCGTTCGTATACCCGTGTACGTTAAATTGCATCAATCTTGACTTGTGTTTACTTGACGGCAAGGCCAACTGATCACTGTGCACGACGCACCTTCGAGATGCCCCGTAGCGCTCTTGCAAGAGCGCTACAGGGCTCCGCATGCATCACATGCTGATATGTTAACGTGTTCACGGTATACGCGCCTGTCTCTATCCCGAGTCATAGATCATTTCACGACCACCAATAACCATATCGAAATAGGGTTATCTTCGCGCTGTTGCCCTTCCAGGATAAATTGATCCGGTGCTTTGGCCTTTCCACGTAAGTTGCCTTAATCCTGGCTTTGATCTGCGCAATGCAGTGGAAACGAATCCGATGGTTATCCCAAGCCTGAGGGCCTCACAATAGGCAGATTCCCAGCTCTTAATGGTCGTCTGCCAGCAGACGCGAATTCATACACGCACTTACGAGGGTTGTTCTTTTAATTTTTTCGCCCTCTCTGCGGGGCATACATTACTACTCACGGCTGAACCCCTTGTTCTTTATCTGACACTTGACGAATTCTCCTGGATGAGCCTGGATTTGTCACATGGCCCACCTACTAGGGTATGTGGCGAAGTCATTGCCCATCGTGAATACGGGATCATATGCCAGTGGACTCGGAATATCTCTATCCCCTTGCAACGTAGTACACATCCGGTTCCTGTCCGTGGCCGATCCCCTGTATTGCATCTTATTTAGATCTCGCACTACATTAAGCCTGTATTGTCGCACTACTCCATGACTGCCTTCTTACCATACTGTATGTTCGTATCATATTGCACCTCAGTGCGACATCTACATAATCTCGGATATCATTGCATTTCTTATTCTACTCCATGACCGAAAACGTCTCCACTGCGAACTGCGAATTACTTATCCCCCGTGAGTACCATGAAACAGCCTCATGGTAGGCTCCACTCTGGGGCACTGATAATTCACAGTGAAGAGTGGCCACTGGCATCGTTCTTGGCTAAACTTAACTGGGTAATCCAAAAGGAACGTCTACTCGGAAGGAACACGAAAGCGTCTGGACTAGAGGGCAAAGCAACCATAATAAATCGGAAATGACAAGGGGTAGTATAACACTAGCATATGGGTAACGTAGTTGATTCTCAGCAGACCAAAAGAAGACTGCACTCACGGGATACCAGTTCCCGAGCGCTGGCGTGTATGATACGGTTTAATATCCGCGAGGCCAGTTCCTGCGGGGGTCGTCGGCGCGGCTTCTGCCACCTGGAGTTGAGGACGTTTGTACCCGCACTGCGACGGACGGCGGAGAACGAGAAGTGTATGGATTTCCCGATTGTTGCATCATGTGGCCCGCAGCTGGGCTAGCATTAAGATACCCAGCAGGGCTAGCATCACGGTATCTAGCAACAGGCGGGGTGGGTGTAGGAACCAGTACGGGGACGGGAAAGGGGTTGGATACGGGGTTAGTGGCAGGGGTGCCAGTGGTCGTACACCCGCCTTGGCGCATTGCATGTCTTTTGTTCTTAAACCTAAAAGAACGGTGAGATCAGGGATATTAGTGAGGGAGTCGACAAGAGGATGAACCAACCAAATTTGCACACTCCGCGCGGACATTTCTAACTGCTTCGCTAGGGCAGCACGCTCTTCTGTGGATGGGAAAGCGGTACGATTATACGTGGCATTAAGTACTTCTAGTTGGCGGGCATCTGCACGCTTGCGTTTCTTCTTAATCAAGGTTGGCTCCGCAGAGTCAGAGGATGGCCCATAGTCCGCGAGGGGTGGCAGCATGTCGGCCTGAGGAGCGCTACGGGGATAGGGAAGCTGCGCACTGCTTCGAGCAATATGCGGGGTGCGATCCAGAGAGGGACCTATTGACATAGACTGATGATGGTTATGCAGATTCGCTGGTGCTGCCACAGGCATAGAGCCCCGACCACTGGAGTTCGGTAGGTAGGGAGACGTGGTATGGGTGTGGGTGAGGGACTGGAGATGCGGGTAGCCCGCAGGGGAATACACGTGCGGCGAGCGCATCTCGTTCGTTGTAGGTTGCGCCTGCAAGTCATGAGAGTAGTACTGCGAGCTCTGATATCTGTCTTCTCCGACTCGTTGCAAAGGCGCGAGCCGCCGAGGGTCTGGTAAGTTGGAGGGCGATGCTCTATGGTGGTTGTACGCCTGACCGCTCGGGTACCTCGGGTCGGGAGGCGGCTGCTGGTACGAACTTGAATGGTAACTAGTGGCCTGGCCGTATGCAGCTTGTGTTTGCTGCTGGGGAGATGTGTCTTTGCATTGGGGTCAGGGCGGTGAATGAGGGTTCACCGACGGTCAAAATACGCACGGTATTGTTGCTGAACGTATTGGGGATACTGCTGGGTAGAGTGTGAGCTTGAACGGTTTCCGTGCACCGTGTTGAAAACGGTTGAGCTCTCCGGTACATGTGTTGGAATGTCATAAAACGACAAACCTGAGGAATCAGAGGTTGGGAAAGCTGCAGCGAGTGGGGGTAATACAGTCTTACCCTGTCCGAACGATCCATTATTAGAATCGCCGCCAGCCTGAGGGTGGCTCGGTCCCGACGACGGCCTTCCGTAGTAATCGTAGTAGGACATAGCTAGCTATTACAGGAGAATGCAAAGAGAGAATTGTTGTGATGAGGCGTTCTATCCAGTATACCAGTGAGGGATTAAGTACCCCAGGAACACGCGGAGTGTAAAGTTATACTACCGTAAATAGCGAGGCTGTGATGAGAGATCTGGCCTCGAGGTGCTGGTCAAGGGTTCAAAACGTGTTGCCAGTAGTAAGATGCAGGCTCAAATTCTACAAAGCGAAACGTGCAAGGCAGTGCAAGTAAGGCAAGATGAAGGATGGTAGAGGGGAGGAAGGTTCAAGTTCTGCATGCGTAGGAACCGTCGCCCGGCGATTGGTACTCGATCTCAAAGCCAAACTGTGGGATATTACGACACGATGGATCTCCGGTCGCGCATGACAGAGCGGAAGCTCTGACGGGTTCCTTGAAGAGGTGGACTTGAGGACGTCTGGCACGATAGAGTGGATCTCTTCGCGTGGCCCTCGGCCCGGTTTGGTTTCAGAAACCCAAGGTCGCCATTGCAGGCCCGGAGTGAGAGGTCAAAAAAAAAATCCTTGCCTCCGGTCGGATTGGGCAGGTGGGAGTGGGAGAAGAACGCGGACTGAGGACTGCTCGCGTGGGTACGAATGAAAAAAAAGGGATTGTGAAGATGGACTTAATAGCCAGTTCCTGATAATGCTAGTACGACGAAACCAGTTCGAGTACCAGTGCCAGAGCTAGTGGGAGACCCAGGTGGAGCTTGAGGCAAGGCTTGAGGTGATGAGTGTGTGAAGAGCACGTATCTCATGGCGTCACGCGGTTTCCTCACTCAGCCGGCTTTCTCAGGCTGGCTCACGCCAGGTTCCTGCCTCAGCCAGGCTGCTTGCACCTTTCCTCGCACTGGTCCGTCCAGGGATCCGTTCCGAATGATGGCCAACAGACCGCCCAGACCGTTGCCCACTCCTCCCGTCCCTGTATACCCCCTTAGCGGCACAGATCACGATGACATCTACTCGTTCTCCAATCCTTATCATAGCTCTAATCCCCGTCCTCCTTTTGGCCTTCCTGGTCCGACCCCCCGTACCGACGACGGGCCACCGCCTGGTACATTACGTGGAGGCACTCTCCTACACAAAGGCTTTTACGATCTACTAGCGCTAATTCCAACACCTTCGCCCTCCCGATTTTTATGGGGAAGCGCAGATCCTGCTCCAGAAGCGGTAGCTGGCCCGCGATACGAGGATTTACCTGGACACAATAATTCCTTCCTCGGTAAAGTTGCTCCTCCAATTGTAAACTCCCTGTCTTCTGGCTCTGTTTCACCAAAGAAGGGAAGGCGAATTAGCAAAGACATGGTGTCCAAGCCCATGGGTTTTGTGTACGTGTGCCGATCGCTGCGCCTTTACAATTCTTAGTCTCAACTCCAACCAGCCATTTAGTGCATGCATCTGACGCCGATCAGGCTGAAGCACTTTTGACTCGATGGGGTCCTGATGGCCTTGGCAAACTAGGCAGTAAGCGTCTCACCTACCAGAAAATATTTCGATTCATTCACCACTTCGCTCCATTCAGATCCACGTTGGGCTATTCCCATAAAGGCTCGTATTCGACAGGCAAACCAAGCTCGCGCAATCAATGAGGTCGTGAGTGCGCACAAGCCGGAGCAGTACCAAAATGCGAATGGAGAGGATGCTCCTTTACGTGTGGTCAACGGCATTAGCACCCAAGGTTCTTCTATGATTACCGTAGCTACGAGGGAGAATGTATGCCTCTCTACCACTGAAGGTACTCCTGGTCGGCCTGGAAATTCTACTATTAGATGGGGAGGTGGTCTCGTGGCTCACCCAGAACAAGAGCCTGAAGATGAGCCCACACCGCTGCTCTCCGAGAACATCCCTCGGTTACCCGAGCCTAAAAGAGCCATCACTCCATCCCTGGCAACATTGGAGAAGGCCGTTTCGGCTAGGATCTATTTCGAAAACCTCTACTTCCCTTTACTTCGACACCCACCCTCTCGGGAGCAGCGACGGTTAGCTATGGAAAGAGATATGCTAAGTATGGCCCTGTCCGATCCTCGGAAAGATGAACTCCGTGCTCGTTGGCGTCAGAACGAAACAGAACAGCGTCGCAAAGTCGACGTCAGTGCATTTGTGAATAAAAGACTATTGGTCACGGTGAGTTTACCGGATTCACGATGGTGTTCAAATACTCAAGTTGTTACGCAATAGGTGCGTTTGGTGTCGTTTCTCTCCTCCGAGAACGAACCACTGGCAAGTTGTTCGCCATGAAACAGGTGCGTGTTATTCTACTCGACTAACATGAATTTTTTTCGATCGTCACATGTCCATTTTCAGTTACGCAAGACAGATATGTTGAGGAAGGGCCGGGAAGGTCATGTTCGTGCAGAGCGTGATGTTCTGAAGTCCGCGTCACTTGTAAGCTCACCAGGAGGCGCGGGGTGGATCTTAAGTTTGTGCTATAGCTTCCAAGACAGGGACCACCTCTACCTGGTGCGTACTGCACCAATTGCGAAGGGTCTTCACCTCGAACTCTTTGTTTGCAGGTTCTCGAGTACATGAGGGGAGGCGATCTGCTCAATTTGCTAATTGAAAGGGACACTTTTCCTGAAGACTTCACCCGTTTTTACATCGCTGAGGTCCGTCCCCCTTTCCAGCAGGAGATCGGACGCTGAATTTCCCTCCCATTAGATGGTTCTAGCTATAGAGTCTTGTCACATATTTGGTTTCATTCATCGGGACATCAAATCAGACGTGAGTCCAATCCTAACCACCCTGGAGCGAGCTGACTTCGGGGCCATTGTCCAGAACTTTTTATTTGACCCCGACGGACACATTAAACTAAGTGACTTTGGCTTGGCGTGAGTCGCTGTCTTGCTGGATTGTTGTTCGACCCTGAGTCCTTTTCATCACAAGAACCGATCTGCACTGGGCCCATGATACCTCCTGTGTGTAGCATTTAACGTCCCCGGTGAAGGCGTGCCCATCTAGATCCGTTAGATTATGAGCAGCAGAGGTTACACCTCATGAGGAAGCACGGCATTGACTTGGAAGATACCACTAGGGCGGATGGCTCGCGACCAAAGCGTCTCGATCGTAAGGACCTCGATGCACTGATGGGGGATGGCCGAGGAAGCATCTTCACTTGGAGGGAGAAGAATCGTCGAAAGGTGAGCACTGTTCCGTGCTCGTTAGATGTCGTCGTTTTAAGTTCTTTGCATTGCCGCCTACGTCAGCTAGCGTATTCTGTGTAAGTCTGATCTCCCGATTGTAAGTGGCTCTGCTGACTAAGCGCCAGGTGTGGGACAAATTCATACAGTCGGTATCCGGCCAGAGGTACATCCTACACAGAACTGACGATGTCGTCTTAGTGGCTCCTGAAGTTATCCGCGGGCAAGGATATTCATACTCATGTGACTGGTGGAGCTTAGGTGTAATCATGTTCGAGTGCCTGTATGGGTACGTCTTATTTACGCACACTCGTTGGTATCGGCGGACTGATGTAACATCCGTCCCTGGCGTCCAGATATCCTCCATTCGTCAGCAATTCTGTAAGAAACTTTGCGCCTTTATCTATACCTTTGGCTTTGATGTCCGAGTTCTCTAGCGCCACGTCACTCGTCAGAAGATTTTGAACTGGAAACAATCCTTGCGCTTCCCTTCGCTGCCACGTGTGTCACACGAAGCCGTCGATCTAATGCAGCAGCTGCTCTGCGAGCCTGAGGACCGCCTAGGATCTCAGACTTCGACCTCAGTTACCCGCCCTAATTCAATGATCGTACAGGCTAGGCGTAGCGCTTTCATCACGCCCTCAGGGGCTACTCGCAGTGTCGACGGAGCAGAACTGATCAAAGCAAGTCGTGCTTGCTGGATTCCTTTGGAACCCTCATTTCTAAACACATTTTTATAGGCGCACCCATTCTTTCGTGGAGTTGATTGGGCAAATATTCATCGATATCCAGCACCATTTCGTCCCGATCTCCGCAACCCTGAGGACACTCGGCATTTTGACGACGATATACCAGCCGAGGTGTGTTGGTTTCCCACTTCTGTTTGACGGTGATTCGATCATTGGGCAGCCACTCGCCCCAGCCAATGGCGCACCCCCAGATGCTACTCGAGATCCATTGCTTCGCGACAAGGTCCATGGACAGGAAATTTTGGACGTCCGCAAGGCGCTCGCGTTCGCAGGATTTACTCATAAAAGCCCCCGAGCGATCAGCTATGTCCGCGCAGACAAAGCATTTAACCCGGAGCCAGATTCTTACGGTCAAGAGGAGCCCGAGCGGGGCCATTCCATGGTGCGTTCGAACCAAGAAATTGGTAAAGGACGCGCGATCTCAATGTGATTTTTGATGACACGTGACGACTGCAACGACTTCGTAACGAACGACATACCCGGCTTGTGGATTTCCTTCACAGTCGCCGTATTCTCCCTACCTTATTGCTAGTAAACCTTTTTACTAGTTGTAACTCATTACGGCTTTTCATGCGACTGCGTATTGTAGGATACCCTTGAAGTGCGTTTTGATTTAACGATCGTATACAACGTGTTGTCGCTGTATTTGTTTGGACCGTCAGTGGAGTCTCGCCATCGACAGGCGGCAGCTACGGTGGCTATCGTGAGAACAGCAGGGTGTCCGCAAGTAGCCTAGTCAAGCTGAGTTTGAGGCCGCGGTGCCCTATGTGCGTGTCGTCGCACCGCCTTCAGCATTACGGTTCTGATCTGAGACAGCATTGAAGACCCCAAATTCATAGTACATGCGGTCACCGACCGATGCATAGTAGCTACAGTATATAGTTCATGCATTTACGAGAGCCCTGCGGGGTTCTCAACGTTGCTAGATCCAGTCATGACTGAGCGGTGATTCCGCGTGGGCCGAAAGGTATTGCCGAGGGCGTGCGTAGACAACTTCGAATGTTGACTCGGAGTACTTGAGTATGTACAGTGGTGAACTTCCTCCCTACCCCCGTCTGCATCTACACCACCGACTCGTCCGTGTCTGAACGCATCCGCCACTCTGACCACCACTACGATACTATCCTAGCTCACACCCCCTGCTGTTCCCATGCTGGCTCCAAATGTATTCCCTATACACTGCCCCACTCACGGCTTTGTACATGTGAATTCTTGTCGCAGTCGGGCTAGCCGTTTCAGCTGCACCAGTCCACTTCGGCTTGTTAAAGAGAACCCGACCTACGTCAAGAATGTCCGCCTCTTGCAAGGGAGGGTATGAAACCCTGAATTCCACATCTGAATTCTTCTTTGCTCGCACGGTAGGTGCCATGGAGAGCACCGCTTCGGCGCAGTTGGGTAACAGTAGCACAAGGCTTGGTGTTGTCACGCTTCCACCTCTCCTGTCTCACGTCTCATGGGTGTCTACTCACAGAATACGTTAGGGGATCGGGACTCGTCGAGGCTAGTCGGGGCCAAGTACTTGCCACTGGAGTGACCCTTCCAATCCATCCATCGCCACCCTGGATTAACTAGTTGATACGGGTACCTTATCGAATCAACCGACACCCGGTGCCACCTCCAGCTCAAGCGAAGGAAGTCTGGCGTCGGAGGGGAAGCTTTGGGTACGAAGACAGGAGAACGGTACGCCTCGTTAAAGCAATATACGCTTTGAGTTTTGACTTGATGACCCCGCATATATAACTTTAGCCTGCTTCATGGACAACTCACACATCGCGATGTCGTCAAAGCGCTATCTCGAGCCCGCCTTGCTCGTCCTCCAGACCACGTTCCACACCCTCCAGTCGTATCTCCCGCGCAGCGTGCCGCTCCCCGCGAACATACCACCTGTACCGGAGTCCAAGGCCAACAGCGTGGGGTGGTCCAGCCTTTACCCGCGCTGCATGCGCAAAGTGCTCCCGCGCTCCGGCGCCCGCACGGAGACACTTGTTCACGGCGTCGAAGACGAGCTGACGCGCTGACTGGGCGAAGTCGCGCCGCCGCCAGACAGCAGGCACCAGTCCTCCAGGCGCGAAGTGGCGGGCGAGGAGGGCTCCCTGCGCATCCCTACCGCCAACGAGCGCTGCCAGCCCCTTCTCGGGCATTGCCTCGGACGCGGAAGCAGAGGCGGAGGCTGACACCGCCATCGGCTCGTGTACTGACGCAGGAGGTGGGGCAATCGATCGCGCGCAGGTGGCAGAGGCCCTGTCTCTGGCGAACGACGAGGAGACGCCACGAGGTGCGCCACGCCGCAATGCCGCGTACTGCACGCCACCCCACGATGTGGGGGTTCCTGTTCATCACGATCGCGTTCTCTTGCGCGCAGGATGCTACCGCGTTGCTGCTTGGGTAAGGTTCCAACAAAGCGCACGAGCGACGACGGCGAGAGAGGAGAGCCTTTACGATAACACATCTCCATGGGTTTTTAGTTCCCAGCCTATCACCTGTGCGCTCACGACTCCTCCGTAACAATGCCACTACACAGAACATTTGACTAAGTTAGCCTTGGGTGCTAAAGTGATAGGGTGCAAAGTGGCATTGCTTCAGCAAGTCGCATACAGCTACGAAGTAGACCGGTAACCGTTCGCTCTATGAGGTGCCGCTTAGAGATCTATGTACAGATAGTTGTGCTGCTACAGGGCAGGGCGAGTGGAACGGGAAGGGCAGGCCTGAAAGCCGAGAAGACCTGGGTGGACGAGAAGTCCGTGTCTCGTTACTTCGGGATGGACAAAGACTCCCCTTCCCCTCGAGATGAGCTCGCCACCTTGCTGCCTCTCGTCAAGTTCCTCCGCGCCTTTTCTCAACCAGTAACACAACCGTCTCATTCGTCGCCGCCGTGATCCTGTTGGCTCTCAAAGAAGCGCAACGCGGCTATGCCAAGGCGAGAGGGGTAGGCTGAGAGGAGGGAAGAGCGGGCGGGAGATGGAAGATCTTCAAGTTCAGGCGTGACGATTGTTACGACGTTGTCACGCGTGCCTGTTGCACGAATCAGACGATGGGGGAGACGAGGAGGGTGAGGCACGTACCAGAGGTCCTGGTATGCTTGTAAGAGCGCGGGGACTTGCCTCAGATGAGACGCGTGAGAATAGATCACCGAGGACTGCGGCATCTATCGCAGCGCCTTGTGCGCGATAAGGCTGTGGGCGGTCAGATAAGTACTACTGTATGCTACACAATAGCAGAGAAGGAAGCTCACCAACATTGGGTGATACGAATCACCCAAGAGCGCTGACCAACCTTTCGGATGTACCCAGATGGGCAGTGGGCTGCGTTCCATGAAGTGCCACTTGAATGTGGACTTGAAGAAGCTCAGGAGCCGGCGTCTCGACGAACGAGCGGAGCTCGGGGTCGCGCATCATTGAGGTACGCAGCGTCGCCCGTGGGCGTCGGGTCATCGTCGCGGCCCGTGACGATTTTCTGTATCGTGCTCCTGATGCAGTCAGCCGATGCGGCAGGACCGGAAAAGGCGAGCATGAGGAGATTGGCAAAGGCGGGGGGAAGAGGTGGACGGGGCAAGAGGATGGCGGCGGGGCAAGAATTAAAGTAGGGCAGGTGATGGGTGAGAGGAGTGGCGAGAGGAGGGATGGACGGGGGAGTACTTTGTGATTTTAAGCACTAAAACAGGCCCACAAACCTTAAAAAACTTTTTCGACAACATGCTGATTGGGCTTTCATGGCACTGGGTGACTGGGTGACTTCCCGCAGCGTTCTGGTAGCTACTAGATCAAATTTTCATCAGACGGCCGGGGTGCCGGCCAGGTACGCTGATCACATGATGCGCCTCGCGTTTCGAATGTGCTCACCAGAGCTTAAATCAGATGGGGGGTCCCCCCCCTCCATCAGACCATTTGTAAGCACCAGACTGTAAATGTGACCCGGTGGAAGGGCGACCGGGCTCGGGGAAGGAGGCAACATCCCCGAGATGACTCGCTTTTGCATTGCATATGTAAAGTCCACTACTCTGTCCGAGCTTTAAAAGAGCATGAGTGATTACCTCTGGCATACAGATGTTGCCAGGGAGTCCCAATGCGTGGAGAAGGGTTCAGGTCGGGGCGGGTGAGGTATGTACGGTGCATATTTCGTTGGCGTGTCCGCTCTTCCCTCCTGTGCAATACCTCTGCCAACACCACCACTAAAACTCGCCTCCTTTTTCGCCGACGCTGGGCTCTGTCATGGTAGTGGTCGTCATCTTCATCAGCATCATGGTTTGCACGTATTTGCTGCATCAGGGGATATCGGGGGCTTGGAGTGACGGCCATGGGGGATGTATGCGAGGCTGGGCGTTGACGAAACTGTGAACGCGTGAACTATCGTTCTGGCTCATGCTTTGTCATATCTCGCATCTTCTGGTGGCATCAGATGTCTACGGAAAACCCACCCACTTCAAAATTTAGTTTCTTGATTACAAATTCAGGTACACCAGTCTGGTCTGATATCTAGTTGACTCCAGACGCTGCGGGAAGTCACCCTGTCACTCACGGAAGGAAAGTAATTTCACAGTTCGCCGTGGAGAGTTTTCGGTCATGGAGTATAATAAGTCCGAGGTTATGTAGATGTCGCACCAGGGTGCAATATGATACGAACATACAGTATGGTAAGAAAGCAGTGAGAGCGTAGTGAGACAATACAGGCTTAATGTAGTGCGAGATCTAAATAAGATGCGATACAGGGATGGGTAATCCAAAAGGAACGTCTACTCGGAAGGAACACGAAAGCGTCTGGACTGGATGAGCAAAGCAACCATACTAAATCGGAAATGAGAAGGGGTATAACACTAGCATGCGGGTAACATAGTTGACTCTCAGCAGACCGAAAGAAGACTGCACTCACGGGATACCAGTTCCCGAGCGCTGGCGGGCATGCTACGGCTTAATATCTGGGTCCGCGACTCGGAGGCCAGTTCCTGCAGGCGTTATCGGCGGCCATTTCGACCGCGATGATGACTCCACCGGATGATCCTGGCCCCATGTGGTGGATCGTGCTGACATAGGCGCCGGGCCTGTTGAGGTAGTAGTCTGCGAGACGCCTCCTCTCTGCGATCTCCGCGTCGAGTGTCTGAGCCCTGGGGAACCCCATGCCTGGAGGGGCTGCACTGTTTTGGACAGGTGCATAGCCGAAGCTATCTTCGATCGTCTATGTGAAGACCTCAACGATGCATATGCAGGGGAAGAATATTAGCACTCACAGCAGTTTGCGGAGGGGCTAACTGTGCTGTGAAGCTTGGCGCGATCATAGCGGTTTCGGGACAATTGCTGACATCCTGACCCTGGTACTGGGTCTGGGTCTGGGTCTGGGTCTGGGTGAAGGATTGGACTTGCGGGTAGCCCTCAGGGGAATAAACATGCGGCGAGCGCATCTCATTCGTTGCAGGTTGCGTCTGCAAGTCAACAGGAGAGTAGTACTGTGTGCTCTCAGGCTGACACCTGTCTTCTCCAACTCGTAGGGGATGCGAAGTCGGGAGCCGCCGAGGGTCAGGTAAGTTGGAGGGTGAGGCTCTAAAGTGGTTGTTGGCCTGACTGCTCGGGTACCTCGGGTCGGGAGGTGGCTCCTGGTAAGAACTTGAATGATAACTAGTAGCCCGGCTGTATGCAGCTTGTGTTTGCTGCTGGGGAAATGTGTCTTTGCATTGAGGGTCAGTACAGTGAATGGGGGATAACCGACGGTCAAAATACGCACGGTATTGTGGCTGCACGTATGGGGGATGCTGCTGTGTAGAGTGTGAGCTTGAATGGCTTGCAGGCATTGTGTTGGGAAGGATTGAGCTCTCCGGCACGTGTGTTGGAGTGGCATGAAACGAAAAACCTGGGGAATCAGAGATAAGAAAAGCTAGAGTGAGTGGTAATACAATCTTACCCTGTCCAAACGAACCGTTATTAGAATCGCCGCCAGCCTGAGGGTAGCTCGGTCTCGACGACGGCCTTCCGTAGTGATCGTAGTAGGACATAGCTAGCTATTACAGGAGAATGCAAATAGAGAATTGTTGTGATGTGATGAGGCGTTCTATCCAGTATGCCAGTGAGGGATTAAGTACTCCAGCAACACGCGGAGTGTAAAGTTATACTACCGTAAATAGCGGGGCTGTGATGAGAGGTCTGGCCTCGAGGTGTTGGTCAAGGGTTCAAAAACGTGTTGCCAGTAGTAAAATGCAGGCTCAAATTCTGCAAAGCGAAACGTGCAAGGCAGCAGTGCAAGTAAGGCACGATGTGTAGTAGTGGGGAGGAAAATTCAAGTTCTGCATGCGTAGGAGCCGTCGCCCGGCGATTGGTACTCAATCTCAAAGCCAAACTGTGGGATATTAAGACACGATGGATCTCCGGTCGTGCATGACAGAGCGGAAGATCTGACAGAGTCCTTGAAGAGGTGGACACGAGGACATCTGGCACGATTGGAGTGGATCCCTTCGCTTGGCCCTCGGCCCGGTTTGACCACCCAACGGCCGGTTCGAGTTAGGCCCGTCACCGGTCTACGAGTACCTTTCCTCTTGCACCTTTCCTCGCGCTGGTCCGTCCAGGGATCCGATCCAACTGATGGCCAACAGACCGTTTGGACCGTTGCCCACTCTGTATACCCCCTTAGCGGCACGGATCACCCTGATATTTACTCGCTCTCCAATCCTTATCGTAGCTCTAATCCCCGTCCTCTTTTTGGCCTTTCCGGTCTGACCCCCCCTACTGACGACGGGCCACTGCCTGTAAATTACGTGAGGGTACTTTCTTACACAAAGGCTTTTATGACCCTCCTAGCGCTAATTCCAAGTTGCAACACCTTCAATTCGCCCTCCCAATTTTTCTGAGGGGGAGGCGCAGATCCTGCTCTGGGAGTGGTAGTTGGTCCGCGATACGAGGATTTTCCTGGGCACGATAATTTTCTCCTATGTAAAGTTGCTCCGCCACTTGTCAATTCGCTTCCTCTGGCCTTGTTTCACCAAAGAAGGGAAGGTGAATTAGCAAAGAGTGCCCAAGCCCAGGGGTTTTGTGTACGTGTGTCGATCACTGCGCCTTTCCAACTCTTAGCCTCAACTCCAACCAGCCATTTAATGCATGCATTTGACGCCAATTAGGCTGAAGATCTTTTGAATCGACGGGGTCCTGATGGCCTTGGCAAACTAGGCAGTGAGTGCCTCATGCCCCAAAATTATTGTGATTCATTCACCACTTTACTCCATCCAGGCCCACGTTAGGCTAAGGCTCGTATCAACAGGAAAACCAGGCTCGCGCAATCAATAAGGTCGTGAGCGAGCACAAGCCAGAGCAGTACCACTGCGAATGGAGAGGACGCTCCTTTCCATGTGGTCAACAGCGTTAGCACCCAAGCATCTTCTATGATTGTAACTGCGAGGGAGAATGTATGCCTCTACCACTGAAGGTACTCCGTCCTGGAAATTCTACTATCAGATGGGTGGTTGTCTCGTGGCTCGTCCAGAACCGACACCCCTGCTTTCCGAGAACATCCCTCCGTTACCCGAGCCAAAAAGAGTCATCACTCTGTCCCTGGCAACATTAGAGGTGTCCGTTTTGGCTAGAATCTAACCTCTACTTGCCTTTGCTTCGACACCCACCCTCTCGGGAGCAGCGCCGGTTAGCCATGGAAAGAGATATGTTGAGTATGGCCCTGTCCGATCTCCAGAAAGGCGAACGCCGTGATCGTTGGCGTCAGAAAGAAACAGAATACCTCCGAGAACAGCGTCGCAAAGTCGACATCAGTGCGTTTGTGAAATTAAAAAACTGCAGGTCACGTGAGTCCACCGCATTCATGATTGTGATCAAACACCCAAGTTGTTTAACGGGTGCGTTTTCCGTCGTTTCTCTGTTCGAGAAGGAACAACTGGAAAGTTCTTCGCCATGAGACAGGTGCATGTTACTCTACTCGAGTGACATCGATTGGGGTGGTATTCTCACCGCCTTTTGTCCCCCACTCCACCACGGCGTGGAAACTGTTTATCCAGATGGAGGCAACTAGACAACTTAGAAACTGAGAGCGCTACGGGGGCTCCGCCTGCATCGGATGCTGATGAGTTAACGTATGTGTTCACGGCATACATGCCTGTCCCCATCCAGAATTCCCCTCTCCCGCCGCTTGCCCACCGCCTTCGGGAAGGAGAACGCAAAATCATTTCAGCTCGTTATGAAATGAGCCACGAGCGTCAATAATTCCTTCGGTCATAGATCATTTCACGACTAAGTTAACAATAACCATATCGATATACGTTCACGTGGTGCTCTTTAAGAATAGATCGATCCGATACTTTGGTCGTTTAACGTAAGATGCCTTATGTCCGTCAGGTGACTCCTAATTTGGATTTAGCTGTAGTGGTGCTTATCGATTATCATTCTTCCTTGTGAATTATCAGTGCCCCAGAATGGAGCCCACCATGGGGCTGTTTCATGGTTCTCACGGAGAATAAGTAATTTCAGTTCCCCGTGAAGACGTTTCGGTCATAATGGAGGTATAATAAACGATGCAATGATGTGCAATATGATATGAACATACGCATCACACGTTCCAGCCGCTTTGCATCTGCGGATTCGGGCTACTCCAGTCGGTGTTTCGAGCTGGGCTGCTGCCTGTTCCTCAGCTGCTGCTTCTTGCACCCCACTGATCCATTATTTGGTATATACTTATTTTCGAAGGCTTCTTTCACCCTGCAGAAACGTCTGACATACAGACTGCTATCAACATTCCTTACTCTGCTGTCTTTACTATTTTCGACAAATTGGAAAGCTCTGACCATTGCAAAGAGATCAGAGTACAGCGCCCTACGAGGCTACGAGATGATGTTATCGGTACGCATTCCATGTTCTAGCTGCTTTGCATCTGCGGATTCGGGCCACTCCAGCCGGTGTTTCGAGCTGGGCTCTGCCTGTTCCCCAGCCACTCAGTGCTTCCTGCACCCCATGCATCTGTCGTTGCATTGTACCCCACCCCCCTGCTGTGTGTGGTACCCCAGAACCTGAGCTTGCACGCATCAGGAAAAACCTCGAGTGGTAGTTCCAGTAAATTGGTGATCGTTTTCGACTTTATCTCCGTTAGCGTACATTCGAGTGCCACCAACTTAATTAGTGATAAGTTTGATGTAATGGACAAAGTCTAGATAATCTACAGATAGTTTTGCTTAAGTTTTCTCAAGATTGTCGCAGTTTAGCAAACCAAGAGCAGATGTATTAACGTATGGTGCCCCCCCCTTTCTCTTGTTCTCTCGCCTCGCCTATCCCTTTCCTTTCGTCCGGCCTCGCTGGTCATTTCTCCCCGCCCTTCCTTCTCCTCACGCCTGCCTTTACCCACGATACGGTGGTGATGGGAAGGTTGTACTCGATTGCAAATCAGACGGGAGGTGGTGCATGAGATCAGGGTAGCGCTTCTCGTCGTTGGCAGATGCAGGAGTTGGAGGCACACGATGGTCAATGAGCAGCCGACAGCGGGCAGCGTTGATCTCTGCATGTCGACCCAATTCAATAGCGCGTCCCAGGTAGTGTGATATGATATGCGCACCATCTACCGCTCTGTTGAATGCGATGGCTTATGTATCACCTGCCAAAACATATTTTCTTCTGACAAGTCCACCCTCCTCCGTTTCTCCTGGAATGATGGAGCCTTCCGTCGACAATGGATTCAGGATTGTCACCTCGCGCCCTTTGTTCCCTCCTCTTGGCCCACTGTTAATCGTGGATGCATGTACCCATGTTCCCGAGAGAAAGGAGGGGTATGCAGGCGAGAGGGCGTGGGCCGAGAGGAGGGTAGGTCGAGATGAAGGCGGGATGGGCAGGGCGTGGAGGACCAGGTATAGACCGGTGACCTTCTGTATATGAAGGTAGCCTTGCGATATCCAGACCGGTAAAGCTGAGTTTAAATCCCTAGCGACTTCGATGGGGCTCGAGGGGCCCGAGGAGCCCTATTGGTAAAGTCGAGAGCGATACGAAATTTTTTTATTTACAAGAACTTAAAGACGATAAAAGTTGTCCTATCCGTGCACATAGAAATTGCAAACACCTTGTGCACGACCATATGCAATGGATCGACCGCGCGAGTGACGGAGATAGAAACAGACGCACAACAACGTCAACTTCGGAGCAATACAACATGTACTATATTCTGCTCACGCTGGAGGCACACGACAACCTTCCGATGATGTGCTTTTTCAGTGTCTTATTGAAATGCTCAAAGTTCAAGGACAGCCTACAGTATACATTACTATAGATGCTCTCGACGAATGCCCAAACATATCCGGGATGCCGACCGCGCGTGAAAAAGTGCTTGAGTTTCTGGAGGACCTTGTCGGCTACGAACTCCCAAATGTCACGGGGTGTAGAAGAGATGTCATCATCGGTCTCAACTGAATCGGGGTTTTGCTTCTGTGTATCTACATCCGCAGCCGCAGCTGCTAATTGAGGTCCATTTGCCGACAGTGGCCCCGGTGCCTTAAGAGTAGGGTTTACGAGATCTTCATCTCCCACATTACCTCCATCTTCGTCACCTGTGATCAAGCCCTTGTCGAAAGGAGGACGATTGTCAGCAGGTGGAGTCGACACGGTCAACAAACCTGTATTTGACTCTGAAGTTATTGGCGTTTCTGCACTCTTCTTCTAATAGCACTGGTATGCCATCCCCACTCCGCTGTGCCGGAGTGAATAGTCCACTAAACACGGTGCTTATCTGAGAGGGCTCTAGATCAGAAGCTTCCAGGGGAGGGACAATTGAAAGCCGTGGTCCAATAGAAGAGTCTATGGGAGGAGGTGAAGCTGGCGGCGAATCGCCTGGAACGGGATCAGGAACTGAAGGGTCTGCGACAATCGGTGCAGGGATAATCACGGCCGCCGAGAGAGGACCAGATCGTAAGGTGTCCTCGCTTCGTGGCGTGTCGAGAGGAAACACAGGATATTCCAGGACGAGTGAGGAGACGGGTGAGGTGACGGTTTCAGGTGACGAGCCTGCCAATTGGGTCCGAGTACCTGTGACAAGCACCTCGGAGGTGTCCTCATTGTTGAAGGCTTGAATAACGATCTCCGATGCCTGAGTATCATCAGAAAGGATTGCGTATACTCGGATCATGCCCACCTCCGTCGAACAACCATCGGTCTCCGGTTCCTCGACTTCATACTGCGGAATTGTCCCTACCACCTCCGGCATATCCAGAGACGGGATAGAACGTGCGTCATCGGAATCATCCACATGGAGGACTTCCATCTCGGGCCAGGTTTCCTCTACCACATATTCCGTATGTTCCATAGAGAAAACCTCCTCGCGAGGAGCCATGTCCTCCCTTGGGGCAAGACCTGCAAATTCTGTTGCATTTTCAGTGGAAGATAACTCCGAAAGGAATTTTTCTAACTCCTGATATGTCCCATTATCTGTTGGTTCACCCACAGATTCTTGAGCGAGTAAGGTGGGAAGCTTTGGTGTTTGACTACGCCCCTCATAATTTCTCTCTCGAGGACCGCAAATAGCTGCTCCATTGAAGACTGTCGCAATCTCTCAGCGTCTTCTACTGCTGGTGAAGGAGTCTCAGAGGGAGGGGAAGACATCGGAAGATCCCCAAAGCTCTCCGGGTCTGCTAGTTGGAAAGTCGACGCCAAGGTAGGAGTAGACGGATCTGCTATCGCAACTTTTGGGCCTGGAAGCGGAGACATATAAGCAGGTGCAGAGTAAACAACACTACGGACTGGGGTAATGTCACGCACCACTGAGGCCGTCGGTGTTTACAACTTCAGGGAACTGAGCGAGAGTTAGTGCCGCGACACCATTTGCGGCCTGAACAGGCATCACCTCTTGAATCTCGTCCTCTTCATCTTCATCCAATGTGTCATTGGCATCTTGGGTGCGGCCGGTGAAAAACATACCGGCCCGTCTGCCTGCAAAGACATGGCCGTGAAGGAAGGATAGAGAGAAAGATGAAGGCAAACGTACTTCATGTTCTCAATATCCCACATTGCACCAAAGCAGAAAACAAACTGTCAATGACACGGAGAAAGAGTTGAACAGAATGAATGACATCACAAACACGTTGAGGCGGGAAATATACTCAAAAATTGATATCCGTGCATTACCAGCATGCGAACGATGACGAAGATCATCGTGATCAAAATGCTAGAGAAAACTGTGCGTTGCATGCTCTCAGCAGGCGATGGGAAGGATGACGCGAAGAACATGGTGACCGCACAAAAGAGAGATAGGGGCTCGCATCAGGTAGTCATCCCGGACGTCCTCATAGGACGCGGTAGTAAGTACGCCGTACCCGACCTGTAGCCTTTTGTTACCGGAAGAGATGTACGTGGGGATGGCTGCGTTCACCAAAAGGTTTTCCCGCTAAACTGAGGTTCTCCAGTAGTTCCACATTGGCGTAGAAGGCGTCCATATCGACGTGTACGATATACTGCGTACATCACGCTCCCGCTCAATTGCCTCTAGCTGGCAAAATTTATTCGCAGAGATCCGATGATTGTTGAACTGTGAAAGCGCACGAGACGATCAACTTTCTGCTCCACTTTGCCTGAGAGAGGAATGTTTCATCGCGAGCAAAGTCAAGAGGTGAGTGTTATGTGCGCACCAATATCGACACCTTTCACAACCTGGTCACGAAGCTTAATAATACGCCCTATTCGTGCAGTCACTTCTTCGTCCTTCCGCTTTTCATTTTGCCATGCATAGAGCCATCATAAGTGCTGTCAGGCAGGGTAAATGGATGGTGGCACCTCGTAAAACTTGGAGCCCTTGGATGCCTCTGCAATTACGATTAATCTCTGTCTGCTCTGTTGAGAGGCTGGTAGGTGATGCCAATGAGGGAAGGGGTTGGCACCGCGATATCAGCTTTAGTTGCTAAGGGACCAGCCAGCTGCAGTAGAAGACTTGGGGCTTGAGAAGGTTGCGGATCACTCGGACTCTCCATAGCATAAGTCAAGACACTTCAGATTCAAGTTGGGCCGTGGCGGCTGGTGCTGGCACCTCAACTTCAGTTCCAAGCCGGGAACTGGATACTGTTGCTGACTGCCGGTGGCAGTCGTCGTCGATGTACGCGTGCGGTGACTCGGATGCACGGAGAACAATAATCCCGGGCCGAATAACCGAACGTGGCAGTGCTGTCAGGCTACGAATACTAGGCTACAATCCCCTCTTTCGCTCCCTCCGAGTCTGTGCACCACCCTGGCCTGGATTCAGGCCTTCAGCTTCAGGACGCGGAGTCCAATTTCTCGTCCACCACAGCATTTAACAGAAGTTTAAATTAACGAAACAATTCTTTGGAAAACCCGCCTCGTTCGTGGACATAGTGAGAGACACATGCTATTCACAGGAAATAGCAAGGGAAATAGATCAAAAATTTCCTATACATCAATCATTCAAATATGTCCCGCCTTCAGCTGTTCTACGGGGAGATGACCGCCCGGGCCTGAGCGCTAGCTGAGCTGTGAAATCACCACCTGCAACTTTGAAATGGATGGATCCCACGGACCGTGACGCACAGTTTCGTGGATTTGAGCCATTTCAACTCCTCGCGAAGAATTGTTGGCAAAACTGGATGTCCTCACACCGTGTACTCGACAAGATACAGAAAGTTATACAGAATCAGAGCCTTTCATTACTGACAGCCCTCGTGACAACAGCAACAGCAACGCTTCTCAACAGGTTCGGCCAGCATGGGGGCGCCCCTCAAAGTCTCTCTTCAGGGCGTCCCACATGTCCGCGGCGGTGACGTGACGTATATGATGGATGAGTATCGAGTCGGGGATTGTGCTGACGATCTGCCGCATAACAATGTAGTCGAGCACTTGCCATTCCGCCACCTCTTGTTCGTACTCTTCGACGAGCTTCTGATGTTCCTTCTGCTCATCTTTAGACGGGTTTGGGCCGATGGGATCGGGTGGTAGTGGCCGCGGCGCTCTCCTCTCCAGATGTTCGAGCACATCAGGGAAACCCTCCCGCGTTAACGAGACGCTAACGAGGCTTAGCCGAGTTAATCGCGTTAACGCGGTATAACTTTGTGTTAAGCGGAGTAACACAGACAATGTGTCATTACTCATCATTAAGCCGAGTCAACAGTAAATTAAAGACGAAAATATCCGTAAATTTCACATAAATCTAAGATAATTTTGTCTGTCGCTGAACGGGTTTACATAGAAAGTGTTGCATTGCTCTAAGGCGGAAAAACTGGACCAATGGGGAGGAGTAGGACCAAATCGTGGAAGTAAATGAACACTGCCAAGTATAGATTCCACTGGAATCACCGTGGCGCACCGTTTGCCACCAAGCATCGATCTGGTTACCTTATACAATTTGTGGTTGGGATCGCGTGATGTTGAGAGTGGGGAAAACCATTCAGCATATGCGAGGTGTATTGGAGCAGTGGTACCAGGAAATATATCGTCAACGATCTTCTTGGATAATTGAAACACAACACGAAGTTGTGCTATCCGGTGACCTGAGTAAGGATCGATGGACGTTGATACTACAAAGTGACAGGACTCACCATTATTGCCATGTATAACGTCTTGAGTACCACGGACGAGGACGGTGTCAAACCGTCCTGGTACAATCCGTCCATGTGTGTCGTTTTGCTCCGGCCGAATCACAACGCAATCTACGATTTCACTATTGTCCGTGCTGCTAGCAGCGATGAATTTGATCCTATGATAAACAGGAACTGTGCGGAATGGGATTAGAGTGTCAGATGCTCGAGCACGCAAGTTCGCCGCTGAGGCACCAGGGTGACTGATCCGGGCGATGTAATCGGCAAGGGCATCTTGAAATTCCACAGCGCCGTATTGTTCAGCAAGCGCTTCGAATGATACTGCCTTGCATGTGGGATGCAAGGTCATCTTGATAAGTCGCGACTGTGGTTCCGGTAGTGCTATGGGCACAGATTTGTACTTTGCACCATAGCTTTTGCATTGTCGCCATCGAATAAACGCTGCATGCATTTTTGTCCTCTCTTGGCGCTCTACCCATGCTGTCATCTGCAAGTATTCGTCCTTGCAGTTGGTGGCACGGTACGCATTCTTAGTCAAATCAATGTGGAGCTGTTCCGACTGTTCTGTATTGTAGTTGTCCGTGGTGCCGAAAAGGGTAATGGATGATTTGTAATGGAGCATGCCGTGGATTTTTGGAATGAGGAAGTTGTAGCGAACACCAAGGTCAATAAAAGTGTCTTTGTTTGCGTGGAATAGAGATAGACTGTCTTCAAGGAGGGCGAGAGTGTCGGTTGTGTGTGATGGAAATTGCACCAGATAAACAAAGTCGAGAATGGCATGTGTGGCCCTGACCACACGCGCTGATGAATGCCCACCCGGAATAGGAAGGTCTGTGATCAGCCCAATGAGGATACGGCATACATTCTTGTGTTCCTTTCCCGTAACACGCGAGAAAGGAAGACCCTTTGTAAATAGTGTAGTATGGTGATTTGGTGGCAATGATCGGCACCGCGTGTTGATATCTGTCACCCTGAATATAAGCGGATGAGTTAGCCATGTGACAAGGTGTTTGATGACCCCCTGTAGCAGCTGATGAAGTATGTCAGGGGTGATCGCAAGGAAAATGTCTGTAAGCGGGAGTGATTGCCAGAATGGATGGTAGACTGGTTTGAGACCAGCTGCACGACAAGCTGGGTTGAATCCTTGGACATCTTCATCAGCAAGAAGATAAGTGTCGATTGCCACAATGTGGTCCCGAGGAGAGAAATTATTGAATTCCCCAAGTCGATCATGCGGCACTGAGCATTTTGGGCAATGGCCGTTGTACGTACATGTCACCAGAGTTTGTTCTGGATAGTCCCCAACGAAGGTGGCAAAGATGGGATGGCAGCGGCGCCAGATCCTGTCTCTGCTCATCATCATGAGCCCTGTTTCACCGTAAGTCTTAAGAGGGTTTAGAACCCTCGCCATACAAGAATGAAACAAATTCGCATGCGCACGCCGGCGCGCGGCCTGATTTGTGATACCCTCCAGCTTTGAAGTCGGAATGTAGCCAATCAGAAGCTGTACCGAGCATGATGGCTTCCGGCGAATGTCCTTGGGTATGTTACCTATCCCCATGTATATTGGATATGCTGTCTTCCCACGGAAGAGAGTGAGCAGCGTTTTGTCGGAGGAAATAATGATTGGGATCACTGTGGCCCCAGGTTGATGTGATTCAAGTGCCATCTAGTACTTTTGTTAGCACCCAAAATGAATGAGGCTCCAGCTCCGCACCTGCACAGACCACCACCAATCTCCCGTGTGCATCTCGTTATAAATGCGGTGTTTGCATGACGAGTCAGTATAGTGTCGCTCAGGGGCACAGATCAGATCATGTGCAAACTCTGGGTTGGAGAAGAGAGCCCGGATACACGGAATGAGATCACGATAGTGGAATTGGAGGTCTTCACCTCCAATAACAACGTCGTGGGTTTTGAATGTGGGGGTGCTGGGTAACTGGTTGTCGATTATGTCGTTAAGTTCCTTGCTTGTGTGAAATGATAGTCCGAGTTTTTCAACCAGCTTCCGAAACGCTTTAACTACATGATGAAAAGTGTGGAAAATTAGAACTCACCCCAGGAATCCTAAGTAGCATGTTCACGGCTGACGAAGTTGACCCAGATGTCTTCACCCAGTGTGCTAGCTCCCAGTCGCACTGTGACCGGAAGGGTGCCCAAACTGACTCTCCGAGTGTGTCCTGAGATGACTCATAGACAGTTACACCTTGAGGGGTGTCAGCTACCGGAGCACCAGGTTGGCCGTGAGGAAACAGCTCAATAGTTAGAGTTGAACTGCTTTCAGAGTTGCCCGCTTCAGACTGAATGGGGCTATCACCCGATTGTTCCAGAGGAGGCACAGAGGAAAGGTCTCCGTCGGGAGGTTCCATTTCTGGGTACAATGTGGGGAATGGAGCGTCATGATGAGACAGCATTTCATATGCATTAGCATCTGTGGTGTCAGCATTGTCACCTCCTTCGGACACATCGTCATCTATGCATTGTCATTAGATAGCCGCAGTTAACACTACGAATACATACCAACATCTGAATGAGGAGTAGGCGGGCCCCCAAGCCCAGGCTGTGCGGCGAAGTTATTGTCGTTGCAACCATTTGAGTTTGAGTTTGAACAGCATTCATCATCGACGGGTGCATCAGCCACCACCCATGAGTGGGTGATTGGTGCTAGTGAAGTCGAAGACGCCGTGTTTAACATTGAATATGCTTGTGATGGCTCATACGTAGGGTGGCACGCGGCTTTTTTGGTCCTGCTGATGTGCTGGAAGAGACCACGGGGGGTGAAATGCTTCTCGCAGCCATGGCATCGGACGACGGGTGAGGTCATGGTGGGGGTGAAATAAACATTGCTTACCCTGACCGCTCTTAAATAAGTCCATAGTAATTCAGATATATAAGCAGTACGCACATTTCGTTGAGATTCTCAGCCCTTCCATTCGTTTCCAGTTGTCTGCGTACACCATTTTCACTCCTTTCTGACCATAATCACCTATTCCACTCTTTCGACCTTGTGTCATTCTTCACCAATGCCACCTTGCACACGCCGAGCTCAGCAAGCTCAGAAAAATCGCACGGACAATGATATTTCATTGGGATGTGCTACAGGGCAACATCCAGGGTCTGGCAACGTTATCGAAAGGCGTGATGTCGGAAATGTGACCCAGCCGCAAACAAATCTAACCGGTATGTGCACGATGACCAGTTAGACATAACTAATATTGTGATAAGTTAATGGCAAACGCACCTCGTCTAACCATGAAGAAGGTCCCGGTTCCCGTGTGGACCCTGGTGTTCAGTCAACACCTGCAAAACGAGCACGCCATGCTGGTACGTGCATCTCTTGCCAGCAGTCAAGTTGATTGACAGACGGATGAAAGGCCCAGTCCATAGTCGTCCTCTGCAACTCAAAATTGTCAGTGATGGTGAGGCGAGCAGGCCTCCTTCTGGTAGGGTGGGTGTGGCGACTCAGAGCACAGGAAAGCAACGCGAATTGCAACAAAGTGAGACCAGCTTACAAATATTATTTGTGTATGACAAACAACTCACTTCGTTGTTTTTTTCCCCATCAGCTGCGTCTTTTTACCCTGGTTACGGTGGTGCTACCTCCATCCTGGACCCAGAAGCCGAGCAGTTCCTCAACCCCACCTTCAAAGACCCACCCGTTGAGAATGAGGACGACTGGATCGACGACCAGGAGACAACGACCCTCGCTCAAGGCCTGCCGAGTAAGATGGCAGAGGCAAGGGCATTTGAGGTTTTTTTTTTCTTTTTTTCATTCCAACATCTTGGTCTTGTCGCATCGTTCTGACCATACACCTTCGCAGAGACCCTCATGGGAGCAGGCCTCCATGGTTGATGGGCCCACACCAGGAAGTGTCTCCTGTCCTACGGAGAAGCTGCGTCACAATGTCCCTGCGTCCTCTCAACGTGTCAGTGGATCTGCTGCCACTGCCAAGTCCATAGTAGCTTCGGGTAAGTACCATTCTTTCATTGCCATCCGCCTTCTCTACTGATGTATATTATTTTTATGTGACAGCAGCTCCGTCGGCATTGAATGCTGTGGAGGAAGAGATCACTGAGACATCCACTACATGGCCCGCAGCTACCAACCTGAAGCTTATCAAAGGTTCTAAGGGTAATTTACAGGTGATGCTGACCATCCAGCCTCCAATCATTCGCTCGGTGATCACGCACTCTTTTGAGGGTCTCCGAGCGTCTTTACTTTTCGAGAATGCCTTTCCAGATCCAATTGTCTCGTATGCCTTCATTTGTGATGCCCTTATCACTGCTGCTTCAAACTATGGCCCCTCTGCTGCGGCCATGTACACGCGATTGGTGAACGATGAGGAATACATGACCACAATTTTCCCTGTCGTAAGTGATTTCGACTCCGTGAAAACACTGCTAACATCATTTGAAGCCACGCACTAGGATCTCTCATTTCCGCAGCGAGGTCAAAGAGTATTCCAGTGCAATCATGTTTCCGGTGATCATTGCCAAGGAATCGCGAACGGAGATAGCACTATTTGTTCAAGAGCAACTCTCAAACTACAACTACACTTTTCCGAGGTCACCTAAGGTACGTGTCATTTATGTTAATGTACATGTCTAACACCAAATCAGAATGTCGGACACGGCAAGCTTGTGATGCGCTCAAAGCCATATCGGAATATGCAACTCATCAACATTATCCGGGATGCGTATTTTACTGCCAATGCAGGAAAGGCGGCCTTTGCCACCCGTTACAAGTGTCTATTCCAGAACACTGAGGATGATGAAATGACAGTATACGAAGTCCCAATTCCAATGGTGGCACTGGCTGCAACCGCGGTAAGGTTTGACACTGTGTATCTGATTGTGCTGATGTTACGCTCAAACCCTACGCCAACCCACAGACAGCGCAAATGTCTACATGAGCACTGGAAGAATTGCCATGATTACCCAGAGGCGCATACCTGGGAGGCACGTGATCAAAAGGACATCGAAGAAGAAGAGGCCGTACGTGCACTCGTAGCGGCAGAAGACAACAGTTACCTCGCCAATGACGAGGCGTACAAGGTCCGCCAGTTCGTGAGTAACCTGATAACTTGCGGTAGAACCCCAGATGCTGGCAGGAAGGTCATTACAGGACGAATGAGGACCACGTGACACGGTCATGTGATGATACCCCCAGGTCACGGGATCTGACCTAAGCAATAAGTCAGGGGGGCGCGAAGGATGGAACTGTCCCGGGCCACAGTATGTATCTGGCCTAACTAATAACTCAGGGGACGTTGGAAGAAGCCATGGACTTGGCGGAAGACAGTTGTGTCCTAAAGACGACCAACGACGACAAATAGCGATTGTGTGGTAGAAGACCAGCGACCTGTAGCTGCCGATATCAGCGGGCCGTGGCTGCCGTTGGGACGCACTCCAGCGGGCTGGGTATGATCCCCTTTCGGGAAAGTTGTCATGTACTGACATCGTCTTGCCTTCGGACAACGTCAAGACGCGCCGTTGCATGCATGAACATTGGAAAGATTGCCAAGATTACCCAGAAGCACACAAATGGATAGGCAAGGATCCAGAGTACGACGAAGAAGAGCAGGTACGCGCTCTAGTGTGGAGTCAAGGAACAGACGAAGAAGACTATATTGGAGAAGGAGAAGCGTTGAGGGTTGCTCAGCTTGTGAGTGGAATGCTAGTTCATGCAGAACCCTCCAGTGCTGGCACCTCCACTACAGGACGTATGAAGATCACGTGATTATGTCATGTGATAGTCCCGGGTCATGGCATGTATCTGACCTAAGCGATAAGTCATGGGACTTCAAGGATGGAAGAGCGTTGAGACCATGGTAGGCATGAGGTCGGAGGCGGCATTCCCGATAGCCGAAGGTCTGGACAATTCCCAGTATGGGTCAATTCTGATGGAAGGTATTCTGATGCGCTGGTATTGCGCCGAGACAATTGTTATCTTGTTATCTTGTGTTCTGATGTCATTTGTGAGTCATATGGTTGTTTTTATCTCTGACTCATGTGAGGCCGTATGCCTCATGTACTGTATGTTTCATGATAAGCCCCTGTGGCTTGGTGGACAATTCTCATTGGCAGATTAGGTCGTGAGTCGTGTTTACTATAGTTCAAGCTCAGTTAGAATAACTGTCTTGGAGTACTATAAGTAGTTGGCAGGTTTCGCCAGTAGTCGATAGCTTAGTTGTCTTGGACATCCACCTGTATTCTTCTCAGGCATAGCCAAGCATTCTTATAGCAGAGTAATTGGTCATTGTGACTATTCTTCTCTCATTGTTCACTTGTGTCAAGAGTTATCTTCAAGTGATGTCGTATAAGGGGACCATCTTTGGTTATTCGCCCTTTTCGAGTGTTTTCTAGGTTGCAAGCCGTGCGCTTGACTTAGAAGTGATAGTAGAAGGCTTTCGGGTTCAAGTCGAACCAGCGATTAGTGGAATCGTGACAAAAGTGTTATTGATGGATTAGTCCAGGGAGCGCCTGTGTTAGCGCCGAGACCATTGCTTACTGACGCATGGTTGATTAGTGTTGTGGATGACATTTCCCACTTATGCTTACTGTTTTATTACTTACTCGCTTACTGATGCGATGAGGTGGGCTTATTGATGTCCCAGGGTTGCTTACTCACTGGTTGGAGGTGCTCAGTCACTCATTGGTGGGGACGCTTACTTATGGCTTATTGATGCCTTATTCATGCTGACCGATGTGAGTCATTATGCTTACCACTTACTATGTGTGTCGCCTTTGTGGCTTGACGGACATTTACTATAAATACTATACAAGTTGCGCTATGGTTCGCTAGCTTAGTTGTCTTGACATCCACCTGTATTACTCTCAGGAAGTACAGACAGTCTTATAGCAGAGTCATTGTTCTTTGTGACTATTCTTGTTGCCAACTTAAGTGTTAGGCGTCGCCACCTTGTAACGGACCTCAAGCTAGGCGGTATTAGGGGACCTTCTTGGTTATTCGCCCTTTACAAGTCGTTCAAAGTCGTTCCTGAGTTCAGAAGCCGTGCGCTTTGCTCAGAGTTGAAGCAAGGAAGACCCATCGGATCCAAGTCGGATCAACGTTCAGTGGAAACGTTACAGCTGATGTGGATTGATTATTAGCTATATGCCACGCTCCACGAGTGGCGTACTGGTCAGCACGTGCTGTCTGATTTCTCTGTAAACACATACATGGATGTTTACCTAGGCCACATCAACACACTTCGACTTGTTAAGGAAGGACGGTATAGCGCGTTCCACAGTATGATGGTTGAAATATATGCCAAAGCAAGGTAACATGGTGTCCGTTTTGTTAATGTTATCACAACACTGACAAACCACAGCCATGTCCCTACTACTAGTTTTGAGGAAAATGGTGCCCCTGTCGCCAACCTTGATCTCAGCGATCTCGAAGAGTAAGCAACTGTCAACGCTTTCAACAAGCCAAGTCACCCAGCCAGTCCACTGTAAGCTGGACCATATCATTCTGGATATTCGGATATTCGTACTTATACACTTCTTCAGTCAACAGTGGGGTCTGTGATACCATTTTACTGTCTCGCATGCCAACATGCATTCCGACTCAATCCACGTTACTCCAATTCTTCTTCCTTTCGGTGTCTCTGTTTTAACCATAACTGGATGATAATCTACTAGTGTTTAGTGTAGAGAAAATTTAAGCGTAGAGTAATACTCAATTACAACTTGCTTAACAGAAAATTATATCTGGTTTATCACCAGATTAGCGAAAATCGAACATTAATTTACGACTCTTCAGTCTAAAAGCGTTAATCTTAACAAGTTGTTAAATTAACGCGATTAACTCGGCTAAGCCTCGTTAGCGTCTCGTTAACGCGGGAGGGTTTCCCTGATGCAGGTGCAGCTTCGAGCCGAGGGTTATGACAGTCCTGCACTTATACGAAACCCAGTTGGCACCGTTTCGCATTAGTGGCGGTACCATGAGCGGGTCAGGGTCGGGCCAAGAGCGCATACCCATTTGGTGATTGGTATGTAGCGGATCGGGCGGAGAGGCGGAAGGTTGGCACGAGGGTACGATGCCACGTTGTATACTACGAGTGTATCAGTACCTGCGGCGAGTAGGTAAACAAATAGGGGACTTACCTCAGTCGTGAATAAGATGACTGAGGTGCATACATGCAGGTCTATGCGAATATAAATGTTTTGTCTACTGTACAGTTATAAGCCTCGCTGGTTCTTTTCGAGTTCTTTGCATACCATAATAAGGCATATAATGTACGGTAGTCGTGTGAAAGTCATCTATCCAAAGTTACGCATACATACGATACTGTACTAGGTGTCCGTGGCGACAAGTGGACTGTAACCTTGGCTGATCCGGTAATGACGCACCCCTCTTTGCGTTTGCCAAGTCGGAGCCCACTATTGTCACATTTCTTATTCAGCGTGTAACACGGCATGAGGAAACCGTTGGACAGAATAATACTGGTATTGGCAAGGAGAGGTTCTATTAATACACGAGCAAGGGCACAGCCGCAAAGCTCAAAATTCTTTCCGTCATAGGGGGTAAATGCGACAAAGCGACGTACAAAGCCAAGAAACACATACTACGTTAGAACAATCGACACCGACATATCAAGCAATTCGAACATAATTACATCGCCACACCTGCCTCAGGACATAGTATTGGGGCCCACATGATGTCTGTCATCTCGACCGTGATGATGACTTGGAATTGACCAGATGTCCTGGCTCCATCCTGACCGTGCTGACATATGCGCCTGCCTGTTGAGGTAGCGGCCTGCGAGACGCCTTCTACCTCTACGATCGACGCGTGACTGTCGGAGCTCAGGGGAACCCCATGTTGGAGGGGCTGCTCTCTCTTGAACAGGTGCATAGCCGAGGTTATCTTGGACCCTCTGTCAAGTTGAAGACCTCAATAATGCATACGATGTAGGGGAGAATATTAATACTCACAGCAGTTTGCGGAGGGGGCGAACTGTGATGCGGGGGCGATCATAGCGGTTTCGGCACGATTATTGACATCCTGACCTGGTATGGTCTGGGAGTGGGTGAGAGATTGGACTTGCGGGTGCCCGCAGTGGAATAAACATGCGGCGGGCGCATCTCTTCATTGTAGGTTGCGTCTGCAAGTCAGCATGAGGGTAGGACTGTGAGCTCTGATATCTGTCTTCTCCGACTCGTAGGGGATGCAAAGTCGGGAGCCGCCGAGGGTCTGGTAAGTTGGAGGAGGGTGAGGCCATATGGTGGTTGTGCGCCCGACCACTCGGGTAGCTCGGGTCGGGAGGAGGTTGCTGGTACGAACTTGAATGGTAACTAGAAGCCTGGCCATATGCAGCTTGTGTTTGCTGCTGGAGAGATGTGTCTTTGCATTGGGGGTCAGGACGGTGAATGATTAATGAGGGTTCACCGACGGTCAAAACACGCACCGTATTGTTGTTGGACGTATGGGGGATGCTGCTGTGTAGATTGTGGGATCGAATGGCTTCTAGTTACTGTGTTGAGAAGGGTTGAGCTCTCCGGCACATGTGTTGGAATGTCATGAAACGACAAACCTGGGGAATCAATGGTTGGGAAAGCTAGAGTGAGTGGGGATAATACAATCTTGCCCTGTTCGAACTGACCATTATTAGAATCGCCACCAGGGTGGCTCGGTCTCGACGACGGCCTTCCGTAGTAATGTAGTAGGACATAGCTAGCTATTACAGGAGAATGCAAAGAGAGAATTGTAATGTAGTGTGATGAGGCGCTCTACCAGATGCCTGTGAGGATTAAGTACTCCAGGAACACGCGAAACCTAAGTTATACTACCGTAAATAGCGAGGCTGTGATGAGAGATCTGGCCTCGAAGTGCTGGTCAAGGGTTCAAAACGTGTTGCCAGTAGTAAGATGCAGCTCAAATTCTACAAAGCGAAACGTGCAAGGGAGCGGTGCAAGTAAGGCAAGATGAAGGATGGTAGAGGGGAGGAAGGTTCAAGTTCTGCATGCGTAGGAACCGTCACCCGGCGATTGGTACTCGATCTCAAAGCCAAACTGTGGGATATTACGACACGATGGATCTCCGGTCGTGCATGACAGAGCGGAAGCTCTGACGGGTTCCTTGAAGAGGTGGACTTGAGGACGTCTGGCACGATAGAGTGGATCTCTTCGCGTGGCCCTCGGCCCGGTTTGGTTTCAGAAACCCAAGGTGCGGGTCGTTTAGCTCATGACGGCACGGACCGAAGGGGGTCAAGTCGCCGTTGCAGGCTCGGAGTGAGAAGTCAAAAAAAAACTAGCTGAATCTGGAACATCCTTGGCAGTGGGGAGAACGCGGACTAAGGACTGTTGCGTGGTACGAATGAAGAAAAAAATGGGACTGTGAAGATGGAATTGATAGACAGTGCCTGACATTGCTAGTGCAACGGCGAAACCAGTTCGAGTACCAGTGCCAGAGCTAGTGGGAGACACAGGTGTGATGAGTGTGTGAAGAGCACGTGTCTCGTGGCTATGCACGCGTTCATAGGCAAACTGCTGTTTTCGGCATTTACCTTAGCGCCGCTCCTATGCAGTCTGAGCTTTTTTTGAAATGTTCACGTACAACTTATAGTTCTCCCCACAGAACGCATCGAGAACCAAAGTTTGCTATCAAGACGCTGACTACGTTATACCCAACTCCACCGAACTAGCGGAGAATCCTGATGGGCCTCGCGACTCACGGGTCGATAAGCGAGTTACGGTGAATCCCAAGCGCCTCGTCAAACAATTAGAGGCGTCCGCTTCGCAGCAACGACAACTACAACTGCGCTTGGAAATGTCGCATCTGAGATTGCTGGCAGGTGTGGCCATGCCTGTTTCGAAGCCAAATCGGGTATTGACACGATGGACTAGTTAGCTCTGTGTTGCAACCAAATTCGCCGCAAGCTTTGGTCGCGACAGCATTGGCATCGGTGAGCCAAAACAAAGCTCGTGCGTATTTTGTATGCCGTTTACGTTGCTCCAGTAGTGATCGCGTAAATTTTAGCTTGCTCGTCGAATTTTCTTTTCTTTCCGCATGCCAGGCAGGGATGCTTTGGTCTTCTGGGACATCTCTCGTTTCTTTCCTTCTTTAGAAATGGCCGATGCTGCCTTCTGATTGTTTGACAGAGACGGAAATGGCGATGTTACACTCGACGAGACCGAACAAGCCTGCAGGTCCGTCATGTTTTCACTATGTTGCTTCCTTCCTAACGCCTTGCACGTCTACAGAGACTCCCATAGGGAGCAGCTGTCCATCGCCATCTCGCCATCATGGATTAACTAGCTGATATGCTCGTCTTGTCGATCAACCGGACACCAGGTGCCGGCTCTAGCTCAGGCGAAGGAAGTTTGGTGTCGGAACGAAAACGAGGGGAAGCTTTGGTTTGGGTCCGAAGAAAGGAGAACGGTACGCTTTGAGTTTAGACATGATGACCCCGCATATATACGTATAGCCTGCTTCACGGACAACTCACACATCGCGACGCCGTCAAAGCGTGATCTCGAGCACACCTTAATCGTCCTGTAGACCACGTTCCCCGTCCCCCTCCTGCCATATCTCCCTCGCAGTGCGTCGCTCCCCGCGAGCATATCACCCGTACCGGACCCCAAGGCGAGCAGCGCGGGGCAGTTCTGCCCTTCTCTGCACGGCATGTGCAAAGCACTCCGGCGCTCGTTGGGGGCGTCGAGGACGGCCTGACGCGCTGGCTGGGAAAGGTCTCCCCGCAGCAGACGGCGGGCACCATTTCCCCAGGTGCGAAGTGGCGGGCGAGGAGGACATCCGTGAAGTCGAGCGTGGTTCGCAGAGGCACCTCTGGTAGATCGAAAATGACACGTGGGTGCGGTCCGTCGTACATTACTGCGTGCGCTACCACGGCATCATCAGCTTCCGTGCGCAGGCGTCTCACCTGTCTCATTTTCCTCACTGTGCTGACAACAGCCACTTTTCTTCCTGCGTTGCGCCGCAGGTGAGGATACGCCGACTCACCACCTCACGCATTTATCCGCCCAGATGTAACGCACGGACTCAGCATCGCTCTCCGACCCCATCTATCGACGACGCGTCGGACATACTCCCAGAGGCGGACTTCGCCCCAGACCCCGAGCTCCCTGCATATCCCCACCACACCGAGCGCTGCCTGCCCTGCTCTCGGGCATCGCCTCGGACGCGGAGGCAGAGGCGGAGACTCTCCCCGCCCTCGGCTCGGGTACTGACTAGTGATTTCGAAGGGTTGACCTTGGCGCTGTCTCTGGCGACCGACGACGAGACGCCGCGCCGTGCACCACGCCGCAATGCTGCGGACCGCGCGAGGGCCGCGATGTGGGACTGTCGTCGCTGTGGGCGCTCAGGATCGTCACCGTCGCGTTCCCCTGCGCTCAAGAAGCCCGCCTCGTCGCCGCCTGGACAGGGTTCCAAACAAGCGCAGGAGTGACGATGGCGCGAGAAAGCTTTTACGACTAAATAGATCAATGGGTTTTTAGTTTCCGGTCTTTCACCTGTGCGCTCACGATACAACTCTCTGTAATGATGCCACTACAAAGAATATTTGACTGGCCTTGGGAGCTAAAGTGATGGGGTGCAACGTGGCAGTGCTTCAGCAAGCCGCACACACACAGCTACGACTCGGACGTGAGAGTTTGCCCTAGTAAAGATAAGTGGGTTATCAGTGGGTTATCAAGTAGACCAGGCGGCCCGAGTTCCGCCACATTGCGCGAGGCCACACCACTGCCACACATCGCCTGGCGCTAGTGAACGTTGTTAGCCCTCCCACCTGCCACCTTGCACAACCACCACCGAATCCGCAAACTTGGTCTCGCGAAGGACTCAGTCCAGAAGATGCCCGTTGCATCATTTCAAGCGATCCTTGATACAGCTCTCGCCGACTACTGCGAGCAGGTTGGTGTAGAACTCGACAAGCACCCTTTCATCGACGATATTCGGAGCAGAGCCTCTCCCGATAACATCCTTAAGCTACTTGAAGAGAAGGCGAACGCATTCAAAGTCTATCGAGATGGAAATCGCAAGTTGATCAACTGGATCAGCCCAGTAGTACAGGTCGTCCAGACGCTTTCGGGTGTTCTTGGCCAAGCCGTGAGCGTGAGTTTAATGAGACGAATGGGCTAGTTGTACCTCTTGAAAAATTTATCATGCGGCTACCAGGTGCCATTCCCACCAGCACAGGCCATCTTTGCTGGCGTAGATGTTCTAATCACGGTGCGTGTCCCTCGACATTCTCCGCCAATATATTTCCTGATCCGCATTATCCGCATACACCAGGCAGCCGATGGTGTCACCTCCAGCTACGATGCACTTGTTGACTTATTTGAGTGTATTGGCAGCTTCCTCAACCGCGTCCGCATTTACACTGATATCCCGATGACCCCTTCGATGACGGAGATAATTGTAAAGATCATGGTCGAGTTACTCTCTGTGTTTGCCCTCGCTACCAAGCAAATCAAACAGGGCAGATTCAGTAAGTGGATCTTCCTCTTCAACTTACGATCGCTCAACATAGGATAGAGAAATTCGCGAAGAAGCTGCTAGGAGAGAGCGAGATTGAGGCCGTGCTACAGAGGCTTGACCGCCTCACTCAGGAGGAGGGCCGGATGACCGTCGCGCAGACCTTAGAAGTGGTCCACGGACTTGTGAATAACGTGAAAGTGGTCATGAATGGTACGCAATGTTTCCTTGGCTGGTTACTGGTACACAATTATGGGTGTGTCTTCGTATTAGACGGAAAAGCGACAATGGACGGCATCCGGACGGCTCTAGGTGTGCTATGACTGCGTTCTCAAATCGTTGTTGCAAGCTGACCACGACAATAGACACCATGCAACAAATGGCGAGTGATATAAACAAGATGCGACGTTCGTTATCAGTTATGCTCCCACTGCTGGCATTAAGATGAGTTGCAGGTGACCAGATGCAAAAGGACTCCAAAAATTGGCTCTGTCCTCCAGATCCATCGAAAAACCACAACATTGGATGCACCGACCATCATGATGGGACTGCCACGTGGTTCTTCCAAGGAAGCATCTTTGATGAGTGGAGCGCAAATGGCACTTTTCTCTGGATCCACGGGAAACGTGCGTTCTCAAACACTAGCCTTGCAAGTCGCAAGAACTCTAATTTCTTCTGCATCACGTAGCGGGTTCTGGAAAAAGCATTTTGCTGTAGGTTGTCTCACTACCTCCATTGATAGTCATTCACACACTCTACTAGTTCTTCAATCATCCAAAAAATCGACAGCAAACGCAAGGCCGGATTAGCATCAATGGCTTACTTTTATTTTGATTTTAGGGATGCCGAGAAACAAAACTTGCGCGGTCTCCTCTCCTCTCTTGTCTTCCAACTCAGCGCCAAGTCTGATTCTTCCAATCAAATTTTGTCCCGTTTATATTCGGAACACGTTGGAGGCACAGAGGAACCTTCGGAAAATGTACTCTCGGAATGTCTCGTGGAAATGCTCAAAGTGCCAGGACAGCCGGCGATGTACATCATCATTGACGCTCTCGATGAATGCCCCAATATCTCCGGGATGCCGACCGCGCGTGAAAAGGTGCTCACGTTTCTAGAGCATCTTGTAGGATTAAACCTTCCAAATGTGCACATATGTGCGTCCAGTCGGCCGGAGATCGACATTCGAAACACTTTTGAATCGTTGACGCTATTGCGTATGTCCCTTCATGATGAAAGCGGGCAAAAGGAGGACATTTCCTCCTACATCAAGGCGATCGTGCATGCTGATCGGAGGATGCGAAGATGGACAAATGGAGATAAACAGTTGGTGATCGATACGCTCACAGATAAAGCGGATGGGATGTAAGTGACCACCGTCATAGATTCTTGAAACAATTATCTAATTTATGCTACCCACAGGTTCCGATGGGTTTTCTGCCAGTTGGAGGTCCTGCGTCGGACCTTACCTGCGCATATCCGAACTACATTGGACGATATGCCTAAGACGTTGGACGCAACGTACGAACACGCATTACTGGCAATTGATGGAGAGATGCGACAGTACGCACAGCGTCTCTTCCAATGCCTTTCCGTATCAATTAGACCACTTCGCGTGGAGGAGCTCGCCGATATTTTGGCGGTTCGGTTCGATGTAGGAGCACTTCCCAAGTTTAACCCCGACTGGCGACTAGGCGATGCGGAAGAAGCTGTTCTCTCTGTCTGCTCTAATTTGATCAGCGTCGTCGATGTTGACGGGTCGCAAGTCGTCCAATTTTCTCATTTTTCGGTAAAGGAGTTCCTAACCTCGGATCGCCTTGCCACCGCGATGCAGGATCTTTCTGGTTATCACATCATTCCCCACTCCGCACATACCGTCCTTGCTCAAGCTTCCCTCAGTGTCTTGCTCGAGCTTGACCACCAGATTGACAAAGACGGCATCAAGAACTTTCCGTTCTCCGGCTACGCTGCCCAACATTGGGTCAAGCATGGCCAGTTCGAAGGTGTATCACCAGCCATTCAAGTTGCCATGGAACACCTTTTTAATCCAGACAAGCCACACTTCTCCGCTTGGGTTTGGATATACGATATGGATGACCCCTGGAGAGGAGAGATGCCTACGACGCACCCAGAACGACCTGAGGCAGCGCCGTTATATTACGCTATCCTCTGTGGTTTCCGCCAGCTCGTTAAACACTTGATCGCCAGTTGCCCAGGGGATGTCGACGCTAGGGGAGGGTATCACGAGACTCCGTTGTTCGCCGCGTTCATCAAGGATGACATCGACATTGCATTGTCGCTTATTCAGCGAGGCACGAATGTAAATATCTTAAACAAGAACAACATGAGCCCACTCCACCAAGCATCAGAAAGCGGACGCATTGACATTGTGCAATTATTACTCGAGAACAATGCCGATGTTCACCTACGAAGCACCATGGGCGACACTCCGTTACAAACAGCTTCCTTTTCAGGAGAAGTGGGGGTGTCGCGTCTACTACTACAGTGGGGGGCGGATGTGAATTCCCAGGACAGAAGTGGTGTTTCTTCTCTACACGGTGCAGCATATTGTGGACACCTGGATGTCGTTCAGGTCTTACTTGAAAGTGGCGCAGATGTGAGCTCTCGTCGCTACGACGACGGTCAGACTCCTTTACATTTGGCGTCGCAAAGCGGTCATATGAAGATAGCAGAACTGCTCATTCAACATGTCGCAGACGTGGGTTCTCGTAGCAACATTGGTCGGACTCCCTTGGATGCAGCGTCAATCAGAGGTCATGTCCACGTAGCAGAACTCCTTATTCAACATGGCGCCGATTAGGCTCTCGAAGCAACAATGGTTGTACTCCTTTATATTTGGCGTCGAAGCACGGTCACGTTAAGATGGCAGAAGTGCTCATTCAACATGGTGCAGATGTGGGCTCTCGACATGACGACGGTTGGACTCCTTTGCATACGGCATCATGGGAGGGTCATGTCCATTTTGCAGAACTGCTCATTCGGCATGGCGTAAACATGGGCTCTCTAACCAAGGACAGTCGGACTGCTTTACATTTGGCGTGTCAAAATGGTCAGGACAAGATGGCAGAGCTTCTCATTCAATATGGCGCAAACGTGGGCTCTCGTACCAACAACGATCAGACTCCTTTGGATTCAGCATCAGTTGGCGGTCATGTCCATGTAGCAGAACTCCTTATACAACATGGCGTAGATGTGGGCTCTCCAGACAAAGTTGGTTGGACTCCTTTGCATTGGGCGTCACAAGAGGGTCATGTCAATATGGCCAAACTGCTCATTCAACATCGTGCAGACGTGGATTCTCCTTCTAGCAGCGGTCACACTCCTTTGCATATAGCAGCAGTCAACGGCCGTCTCGACATCCTGAAGCTCCTACTTGAATGCGGTGCAGATCGTGATTTACACGATAAACAGAATAAAACACCTCGGGACCTGGCCCTCCACTATCGGGGACTCGAGGTAGCAAACTTTCTATCCCGATCAGTGACGTCTTTGGATGGAGAGGTGAATCCAACCGTGCAATCAATCAACCCACAGAATCAGACCTCGGACGTAGTGCAGTTGCCACTGTCGCGTGCAAGAGATTTGGAGCCCTCCAACAATGAGCAGCCTTCGGTGCTCACTGCGTCAAGAAATGGAGATATTGACGTTGTACGTTCGTTGCTTGACCACGGTTTGGACATCGAAGAAAAGGGTAGCCTTCGCGAGACTGCATTGTCCGTGGCGTCTAAATATGGGCAACTCGAGGTGGCAAAATTGTTGATTGAGCGTGGAGCAAATGTGAATTCCCGAGACAAGTACGGTTGGACCCCGCTGCATCAGGCGTCCCGCGGGGGGCAACTTCAGGTCGTGCGACTATTACTTGATCACAATGCCGACCTGAATGCATGCAATAGGGACCAAACGTCTCCATTGGATAATGCATCGCGCCATGGATATTTTGAGATTGCCGAGCTCCTATTCGAACGTGGTGCAAATGTGAATACTCGAAACGGCTTTGGGCGGACTCCGAGGCAAGAAGCATTGGCAAGCGGGGAAGGTAGGATAGCAGAGTTATTGTCGAAGCCAAGGTGCTTGTGAAAGGTAGTCCAAAGTCATCTGTGAAATAATGTCGTCTGCTGAATCTCCTTGCTTGCCCTGGTGGCATGACTAGGTCCAAGCATCACCAGCAATGTCTCGCTATGGACTCGTCATGAGTTGCCAGTGTTTGCTTTCTCATTCAGTTGACTCGGCCTGACTTGTTTACTTGATTTGTTACTTCATGTGTACAATACTTAAGGACACTTATTGGGAATCCGGCAGTCGCTACAAGGAATTATCTTAGCAATGTGGTACAGATGTATGGCATACCAAAATGGAATTACAACAGCACAGTCTGTGCCGGTCACCGTGGGTCGGAGCATGCACTTTGGTATATCATTCGTCTTGACACAGCACTCCCACCGATGATGACGTGGTCGGATTGTGTTCAATCCCCTTCCTCAGCATCATCAGAAGGTGCACATTTCCGGTGTCAGAGATACAAGGGTGGGTGCGTCCAGAAGGACCTGAACTTTCCCATTCCCGTTTTCGTAGTCCTTGCCTTGCACACTTTCGTGCTGATCGGGCTTTTTGGTGAGTCGTCGATGTCAATTGCAATTCTCATCACCACATCCTTTCCTTTGGCACATCACCATTCTGATCGCCTGCTGACTATTTGGCCCTCTGCTCAGCAGCTATTCTACCACAAGACGACTGCAACATGAACTGTTCCACCGGGACCACATACTCACTGGGACTTGACAACCTTACGCAAAGCAGTACGTCGGCAAGGCCATCTTTCGCAGCACGAGTGTGAGCATAGGAAACCGAGATGGTAGAGTGATAAAGATACAAGGCAGAGAGGGTCAGATCTAAGGAGACAAAACGTGTGTATCCTTTACTACCTTTATTTGTCCACCACCCACCCCCTTCTCATCCTCTTTTCGCTACCTCCATCTGCATCCACACCACCCACTCGTCCGTTTTCTGATTCCATCCGCCACTCTGACCACTGCGATACTTCCTAGCTCACTCACTCCAGTAAACCCATTCCGGTTCCAAATGTATCCCCTATTCACTGCCCTGCTCACGGCCTGGAATATGCAAATTATTGTCACAGTCCGATCACCCGTCTCACCTGCACCAGTCCCATTTAGTCTTGCTGTCCACCTATGAAAAGAGAACCCGACCTACATCAAGCATGTCACATCTCCTCTAACGAAGGGTGCTGAACCCAGACCACCACATCTGGATCCTGCTCTACTCCCACGATAGGTGCCATGGAGAGCACTACCTAGTTGGGTAACCGTGGCACGAGGCTTGGAGTTGGTCCTGCCTCTACCTTACCTGTCGCATGGGTGGTATCTACTCACAAGACACCTCAGGCAGTCGGAGCTAGGAGCCTAGTACTCGTGACTGGAGTTATCCTTCCCGTCCATCATTCGTCATTCAGTGTTAACCAGTTAATACGCTCACCTTGTTGAATCAACTGGACACGCTGTGCCGGCTCCAGCTCAAGCGAAGGAAGTCTGGCGTCGGAACAAAAACGAGGGGAAGCGTTGGGTACGAAGACAGGAGAATGGTACGCCTCGTTAAAACAATCTACGCTTTGGGTTCTTGACATGACAAACCCGCATATATACGTATAGCCCGCTTCACGGACAACTCACGCATCGCGACACCACCAAAGCGCGATCTCGAGCTCGCCTTGCTCGTCCTTCCGACCACGCTCCCCCTCCCCCTCCCGTTGGAACTCCCACGCAGCGCGCCGCTCCCCCCGAGCATACCACCCGTACCGGACGCCACGGCGAGCAGCGTGGGGCAGTTCAGCCTCTACGTGCGTGGCAGGCGCAAAGCGCTCTGACGCTCCAGCGCCCGCACGGAGGCCCTCCTTCGCGGCGTTAAAGACGAGCTCACGCGCTGGTTGGCGAGGTGGCGGTCGTGCTGAACCCGGCGCCAGATGGAGGACACCGAGTCCCAGGGCGCGTGGTGGTTGGCGAAGAGGGCATCCGTGAGATGGAGCAAAGCCCGTAAAGGCTCGTCTGGTGGATCAAGAACGATACGTGGGCGCGTTACGTCGTACGTTGTTGTGTGTGCTACCACAATGTCATCAGCTTCAGTGCGTTCCCGTCTCTCCTGCCTCGCTTTGTGCACCATGCCGACACCGGCTGCTTTTTTTATTTGTTGTGTCGCAGGTCAGGACACGCCAACTCATCGCCTCATGCATATACTACGCCCGAACGTGACGAGGCCGGACCCAGCTGCGCGCGCGACACTCGTAACTCCGCCTTCGACAGACCTCGACTTCTCCTCGCTTTCGTCCCACGACTCTGAGTGGTGGCGCGTCGGACATGCTCTCAGAGGCTGACTTTGCCTCGGACACCGAGGCTCCCCGCGCACCCCCATTGCCACCGAGCGCTGCCCGCCCTGCTCTCCGGCATCGCCCCGGATGCGAGCGCAGAGACTGATACCAGCTCCGCCCTCAGTTCGCCTACTGACGACGCTGGAGGTAGGGCCATCGATCAGGAACAGGCGACAGAGGCGCTATCCTTGGTGGACGACGAACAGACGGCACGCCGTCCACCACGCCTCAATGCTGCGTACCGCACGCGGGCCACGATGTGGGACCATCGCCGCTGTGGGGGCCCCTGTTCATCACCATTGCGTTCTCCTGCGCGGAGGATGCTGCTCCGTCGCTGCTTGGGCAGGGTTCCAACGAAGCCACGAGTGACGACGGCGAGAGAAAGGAGAGCTTTTACGACTGTACGGATCCATGGGTTTTTATCTCCCAGTCTTTCACCTGTGCGCTCACGATACGACTACGTAACAATGCAACTACACAGACTATTTGACCAACCTTGGGTGCTAAGGTGATAGGTCGAAAATGTCAGCCACGATGCCTGTTTATGGCCACTTTAGATACTCTCTGGATCCTTGTTAGACGTGGGTTTTGTGTCGGACGAGAACACGTATTGTTTTTCACTCTTTTACAGTTACTAGCAAGTCCTACGTCCTACGAGTCTTGAGAATCATGTCAAAGAGAACTCGGGAGACAACAAGGTCAAATGTCGTGAATACGGGGATCACTGTCACTGAAACCCACGTCGGTCATATCCACAAGGTGTATAGCATATGGGCCTTCAAACCGTTCTTGATGCCCGTAATACCTTCAACTCCATCTCGGAGCCTCCTATCAATGGCGTCGGACGCTGTGACACATATCCTAAATGTGTTTTCATTAATAATACTAGACATTAAACCTCACACTTCTCTACTAGTTGGCGTGCAATCTTTCTGAAGGCGAGCGGCTTGGGTCAGTGTGCCGTGAGATGAAGTACCGGATGGTCTGCAGGTCTTGCGAATGCGAACCGGAACACTCATGTACAATGAGGTAGCGGTTGTCTTGTGGACGAAACTCGACATCGGTATCGGCTTCGCCCAACGCTCTCTCTGGTCCCGCCGCATATCCATCACAGTCATGTCAGGTGACGTAGAAAAGGATAAGCACAGAGTCGCACTGTCGCATTCACTTTGACTCGGAAGACGGCTTTATGAGTGACCATTTGAGTTATAGGGTACGAGGTAGCGCTGGGGAGAGCATACTTGAAGTGTTCGCGGGGCACTTGACGAACTATCGAATTGAGCGGCCGACAGGCCTGAGGTGGGATAGCTCATGGTCGGTAGTCTGGGCGATGTCCTCGAGTGCTCTTGTACCTGTAAATGGGTGCGCAGACTAGCTATCGTTGCGCTCACCTGCGCTCATTGTCAAAAGGCGGATCCGACTAGATGGGGCAGAGAATGTCTTCGCCTTGACCCTCTGCAATGGGACGTTGTCTGACTTTGCCTTGATCTTCATCGTTCTTGTTTCCTCCTTTACTAGAGCAGATATTACCCTGTCACGGTCAGGTAGGTCACGAAAATGCACATCTTGTCGTGGGTTTGTGCTAACCTGTTGGGATGAGGGTGTCCCAGATACTCCACATCATGTACCACTGGCCTTGGTATTATTGGCTGGGATTGTGATGTAACTTCTTGGCGAACCACGCGGGGTGCGTCATCCGCGAGCGGTGACAAAAATTGCACTAGTGAGTGGGCGTGAAAATGAATGCACGGGGAGAAATACAATTGATGATCGTGCTGGACGAGTGTATGAACAGCGGCCCGAATAAGAGGCACCGTTCTCCAAATGTAGTTTGTTAGGTAGCACTCACGCCCAAGTAGCTAGCCGTTTCATTGACGAATAAAGTAAGTGCCCCCCAGAGTGGAAGAGGAACAAACGAAACATGATCCGGGACGATAGCGCGGAGCCACCGGGGTTGGCCACAGCGGGTGCAGTGAGTTGAATAAGAAGGAAAGTCGTGACATATGGTGCGGATCCATGCCAGTGAGTGAGAGCAGTCAACAGGGAGGATGCACGAGTGCGCCAAGGCGCGGCGTTTGGCTTGTCTGCCGGATTGATGACCATAGCCGGACAGTGCACCTTATGGAACAGCTATCCAGATCAAATTATGAGATTTCAAAGAAAGTCTGACAGACCAGCACTGCGATCGCGTACTCCGACGAAGTTACTGCAAGGATGTAGGAATGTTGAGGTCATAGCAGTGCCTCACCAGTGTTGAGCGCTAGTTGAGCAGTAGCGGGCCGCGCTAGCCAAGGCGCTGGCCGTCACGACCACGCCACTGATCGCTCAGAATTGAGTCCTGTCGCAAACTTGAACTTCAAAGACACAGCCTCGCGCATTACGCCCTTGCTACTGACACTGCCTTCCCGTAATGCTTGGTGCAATATGCGCCCTGCTGCTGCCGTGCTACGGTATGATTGCTCCTGGGACCGTGACCTGAATGCTACGGGGACATGGGCAGCGCTCATGCAGTAACCCAGAATCTTGATATTATTTATTTATGACTGTATGCAGACGCATACCGGGCATATGATCAGCCGTCTGCGGGAGCTCTGCCAAGTCGTAGAGCGCTCACAGTCCACATGCTGCGTCTTTAGGTATTGTCCTGAGTTTCATCGATCACTGGTCATCAAATGATCCCTCTCGAGGGCCACGGGGACTTGGCCCTCTTCTGGCGATGCTGTACTACTGTACCTCCTGAAATTTTCTGGTCTTGTATCCATTTCCTTTCTAGATTAACCTTGGCGAGATGGCCTGTACCTCAACGCGCGGTGAAACCTCGGACTGCCAGCTGAATACGTACCGCACGCTTTCATCACTCAGACCTGCCAACTGTCTAGCTTGGTTTAGGTCTTACTCGGTTGCTCTTGCACATGGTTCTCGTAGAGATCCTTGACATATAAAAGCTCTCCAAGACGAAGGGAGTATTCTCATCACCCAACTCATCCGCCAAGCCACATTCTCTATCACGTACATCCCCATCCCTCATCCTCAACATGAAGTTCACTTCCACCATCATCACACTCTCGGCACTATTTTCCGTGGCGGCTGCTGCAATCACTGCCAGGGCTCCTGCAACCACTGAACCCCTTCGCGACAATAGCTTTTACGACAATGGCCAACAATCGTTGAACAATGTTGCGTGCTCCAACGGCGCAAACGGCCTGCTGGCCACCAATAAATTCACTGATTTCGCATCACTCCCCACATTCCCTAACATCGGTGGTGTTTTCGCCGTCGGAGGCTGGAACTCTCCAGAGTGTGGATCGTGCTGGCAGGTGACGAACCCGGGTACCGGTGTCACCATCTATGTCACCGCCATCGACACGGTCTTTTCCGGCTTCGACGTTTCACAAGCAGCCATGAACACTCTTACGAATGGGCAAGCAAACCAATTTAGCGTTATCGATGTCGAGTCCACGCAAGTTGCCCCGAGTTTCTGCGGGCTGTGAACATTTTAGAGGTATTTGGCCGTCACACTCAGCTTTAGACTCGATCTGATTTTTTTGAAGAATCCACGTCTTCTTTTTCGTGATGGACTTGTGGACCATGGACATTTCCGGACTATGTAGTTAGTTGCATATACTCACATACAGTTTTACTAGTGTTAAATCTTTGTTCAATTTAATTCTGTGATGCATGAGTTAGAATTTGTCGAACTCCTGGTTGGATATTGGAGAGCAAGCAATACCGTAATCGTGACAATTACCGTACGCGGCACTCAAAGTCAGGCAATCTTCACACCGCCCTCGTTAGCTCGAGATGATGACTACCTCTGTGCTATTTCAGTGCTTTCTCCGGCAGTGGAAAGCCTTCTACGAGCAAGAACTAGTCTTCGAGTTGCCGCATTTTAGCCTCAGACGGCATAATGATTCGGAATGTATTCGCTGGTTGGATATGTCTTTCTGCAAAGTGGACTTCTGATGGCGCCTATTGATGATCTCAAAATTAGAGCAGGATCAAGCCGCTGTTATACGAATCCGTGCTGTCGTTTCGCAGTGCCACACCTTCCCATGAATCGTGCATTGGAAGGTGCGTGTGATAAATCTGTTCCTCTTTATATTCGATCTCACCCCTTTGTTGTGAAGGACACGTTTATGGTCAGCGTGGGGATCAGTTCGCGCAGAAGTATTACTTGAGGGCTGACGCTGCAGGGTCGATTGTCGTTCTATTTTCTTATGTGAGCCGCTAGAGCTGCGGAAGATGTGCAGGAGCATACCTGTGTTGCAATGGGCGCTTCTAGAAAGAAAGTCACGGTTAAAGCATCAAAATTGAACGCATACACAATGGAGAACCCCGAGAGAAAGCGCGAGCATGTAAGCAATCTGAACTGGGTATTACCTACGTACTTTCACACTGCACCAGTTCATCCGAATCAGGTTGGTTTTGCAATGGAACTACCCGATGACGCCAATACTGAGAGGAAGGTCAGGAAGATCCGCTCGGCGCAAAGATCCCGTATGTAAAGAGAGCTGACACGAGGTTCCCCCACTGGCAAGTCGACACCTCATGCACAGCATGGTTTGCAGACATAATTGTCGGAGACTGGTAGGAAGGATTTACCTCATATCAAAGTTTCAAAACTTCCTGCAAAGTAGTCGCACGCAACTCGTGACCTAGTAAAGATAAGTGGGTTATCAGGTGGGTTATCAAGTAAACTGCGCGGCCCGACTTCCGCCAGATTTATGCACGAGGCCAGAGGCCACCCGCACCCGGCCTGACTCTTAGGTCGAACATCTCGAAGGATGGTCATAGTGAGTTTGACACGTCTCGCGGTGATGGGGGCTGACGGGTGTTGTGTGGATGGTCAAAGGAGGAAGCTTCACGAAGAACGCGAAAAAAACCGGGTAGAAAGGCTGAATGTTGGCTACGAACATCGCTAGCTGCTGAATTTGGCCCGCCCAGGCTGCGGAGTGTTTTAGGAATTACTGGATATCAACTTGCGGCATAATTCTAGCCGTCTTGATGACGTAGCGCATTATGGCAGAAGAGCTATGTAAAAAAAGGACACCCATTATATTCGAATAACTGGTAGTAGAGATAAATACGGGGTTGGTGAGTACGGTACCGCGAGCAGCTTTGCATGACATCGAAGCTATATTTCGTAAAGAAGCGGACTAATGTGACAGGAGCGGTAGGTCTACTGAGGCCACAGCGAGGTCGGCAGCCTTGAACTCGGAAGCTTTGCCAACGATAAGCAGTCCGACTATATGCCAATGGAATTCTATCAGAGAAACGGGAGGGTGACGTGCAAGTTAAGCAGACGCACCGATAAGACAGAACAGTCCCAGGATACTACCCAACCCCTCACAATAAGGACCTTCACGAACGGTGCAGGGTCCGCAGCGTCAGCTAGCGCCACCGTCGAGCCTGTGACGCCAATGGAGATTCCACAGAGAAGGTTGCATAGTCCCACGGTCAAGCCACCCAGAAGAGTGCGTAACCTAGCATCGACAGTGAGGCCAACGCGGACGTAAGGCTGAAAGACACGAATCGGTAAAATAGTTCCCCCTTGTGTAGAGCAAGCTCTCTTTGATCGCGATGACTTTGGAAGAGTACACGGCTCCCATGATCTGGGGACTATGAGACAACTGTAGAAGGATGGATGGCGAGGAAGGGGAGGAGGAAAAGACACGGACTACACCATAGATGGCCATGACTTCACAGACGGTGGTGCTAATGCGGGTAGTCAGCAGCAAGCATTCCCTCCCGAGTGCCACTACAGACCTGATAAGGATCTTAGTCCGTATATGGGGTGCGCGGTCACCACCGCCGAGGATGGACGAGCCAGTGACGGAGATCTACCTGCGGTTGTACTAACCAATGAGCACAAAACGCGCACGTATGGCGGTGACAAGTGTACGCACCATCCCGCTCCAAGAACACTGAGTCCCGTGCAGAGACCGATGCCCGTCGACGCCCACAAGTACGGACTTATCCCTTCCAGGAGCCGGACGACATTGAACCCTTCGCCTGAGCCTGCACGACAGTAAGGTACTTTTTGACAAAAAAAGTGGGTGTGTGCGCGACGGCTCGGAACTGTGAAGAGAAGATGAAGTGCGATGATTATGATAAGAAAGGTGGGGAGGCCGAGAGCATAGTAGAGGTAGAAGAAACCGAAAGCTAGCTCTTGGCGGCTTTTGCTACTAAGTTAGCACCTGCAACACGGTTCCAAACCGAGAACTGGAACTGCTGCTCGTGCCTGCGGTGACGCGTGACGATGTCACAGAAGGTCGGGTAGATGCCATGAAGAGCACCGCTTCCACCTCGCCTGTCTCACGTCTCTCGTGTGTCTACTCACAGGATACGTTAGTCAATCAGGAGTAGTCTAGGCTAGTTGGGCCAAGTACTTCCCACTGGAGTGGCCCTTCCGATCCATCCATCACCACCTTGGATCAAATGGTTGATACGCTTACCTTGTCGAATCAACCGACGCCCGGTTCCGCCTCCAGCTCAAGTGAAGGAAGTCTGACGTCGGAGGGGAAGCTTTTGCCAGTGGTACGAAGACCAGAGCACGGTACGCCTCGTTGAAACTATCTACGCTTCGAGTTTCGACTTGATGACCCCGCGCATATAGCTATAACCCGCTTCACGGACAACTCACACAACGCGACGGTGTCAAAGTGTGATCTCGAGCCCACGTTTCCCGTCCTACAGACCCCGTTCCCCACACTTCTCCCGCAATATCTCTCGCGCAGCGCGCCGCTCCCCGCAAGCATACCACCGTACCGGGCACCAAGGCCAGCGGCGCGGGGCAGTTCAACCATTCCCTACCCTGCATGCGCAAAGTGCTCCGGCGCTCTGGCGCCCGCATGGGACGCTCGTTCACGGCGTCGAAGACGAGCTGGCGCGCTGGCTGGGCGAGGTCGCGACGGCGGCAGACAGCAGGGACCAGTTCCCCAGGCGCAAAGTTCCGGGTGAGGAGGGCATCCGTGATATCGAGCGTAGCCGGTAGTGCCTCGTCTGGTGGTCAAGAAGGACACGCCCGGGCGGTACGTCGCACATTGCCGTGCGCGCTATCACAGCGTCGTCGGCTTCAGTGCGCCCGTCTCACATTCCTCGTTTCGCTTACTGTGCTGACATCAGCATTTTTTCTTTTTTGCGTCACGCTAAATGTAAGGACACCACAACTCACCGCCTCATGCATATACTGCGCCCAAACATGACGCCCGGACACAGCTGCGCGCGCGACGCTCGCAACGCCGCCCCCGCCAGATCTCGATTTCTCCTCGCTGTCATCCCACGGCTCTGGCCAGCCATCGTTGCTCTCAGACGCCCAGTCCATTGACGGCGCATCGGACGTACTTTCCGAGCCGGACTCCGCGTTAGACCCCGAGCTCCCTGCGCATTTCCACCGCCAGCGAGCCATGCCTGCCCCACTCTCAGGCATCGCCTCTGACGCGGACGCAGAGGCAGACTGGCTCCGCCCTCGGCTCGGGTACTGACTAACGATCTCGAGCAGACGACAGAGGCGCTGTCATAGGCGAACGATGAGACGACGCGACGTGCGCCATGTCGCAATTCTACCTACCGCACGCGAGCCACGACGTGGGACCATCATCGCGGGGGCTCGGAATCGTTGCCTGCGCGCAGGAAACCGCCTCGTCGCCGCATGGGCGGAGAGGCGCACGAGTGACAATGGCGAGGGAAAGGAGAGCCTTTACGACTACTTTTTCAGATAGATCAATTGCTTTTTTGTTTCCTGTCCTTCACCTGCACCCTCGCGCTACAACTCTCTGTGACTATGTCACTACAAAGACTATTTAACCTGCCTTGGGTGCTGAAGTGATAGGGTGCAGCTTAGCAGTGCTTCAGCAAGTCGCACAAAGTTACGTGCCAGTGAGCGGTATTTTCCGCGTAAAGATAAGAGGGTTATCGGAGTGTTATCAGTAGGTTATCAGCTCGTTATAAAGTAGACTACACGGTCCGACTCCCGTTCCACTTCGGCTTGCTGTCTCCTGTGCAAAGAGAATGTCAAGCATGTCACACCTCATGCAACGGAGGGTACGAAGACCTGAATACCCCATTAGGATTCTTTTTCCCTGCGTTAGATTCCATGGAGAGCACCGCTTAAGGTGCAGCTGAGTAACGGTAGGTGTTGTGATGCTTCCGCCTTAGCAAGCACCCTGTCTCATGGGTATCTGCTCACAGGACACGCTAAACAATCGGGGCTAGTTGGGGCCAACTACTCGTGACTGGAGTGATCCTCCCATCCATTGCCATCATAGATTCACTAGTTGATACACTCACTTTATCGAATCAACTGGACACCCGGTGCCGGCTCCAGCTCAAGCGAAGGAAGTCCGGCGTCGGGACGAAAACGAAGGGAAGCTTTTGGTTCGAAGATGGGAGATCAGTACGTCTCGTTAAAACAGTCTGCGCTTTTAGTTTTTGATATGATGACCCCGCATATGTACATATAGCCCGCTACACGGTCAACGCACACATCACGACGCCATTAAAGCGCGATCTCGAACCCGTATTGCCCATCCTCTAGAACACATTGCCCATCCCCCACTCATCGTACCTCCCGCGCAGCGTGGGGCAGTTCAGCCTCTCCTTGTGCGGTATGTGTAAAGTGCTCTGTCGCTTCGGTGCCCGCACGGAGGCTCTCGTCCGCAGCATCGAGTGCGAACAGACGCGCTGACTGGTCAAAGTCGCGGTCGTGCTGAACCCGGCGCCAGACAGCAGGCACCAATTCCCCGGACGTGAAGTGGTAGGCGAGGAGGGCATCGATGAGCTTGAGTGTAGCTCGCAGAGGTTGGTCTGGAGGCCGAGAACGACACTTTGGCACGCTACGTCGTACATTGCTGTGCACGCTACCACAACATCGTCAGCTTCAGTGCGCCCGTCTCACCTGCCTCGTTTCGCCTACCGTGCTGACACCAGCCGCTTGTCTGTTTGTGTCGCGCTGCGGGTGAGGACACGCCAACTTACCTCCTCACGCATTTTCCGCCCGGACGTGACGCCCCGAACCAGCTGCGTGCGCGACACTCGCAACGCCGCCCCCGACAGATCCTGACTTCCTCCCCCCTTCCATCCCGCGGCTCCGGCCTTCCCACATCGCTCTCAGACGTCCAGCTCATCGACGGCACGTCAAATGTGCTCTCGGAGGTGGACTTCACACTGGACCCCGAGCTCCCCGCGCATCCCTACCGCAAGCGAGCGCTGCCAGCCCTCTTGTCTGGGATCGCCTCGAACGCGGACGCAGAGGCGGAGGATGGCTCCGCTGTCGGTTCGGGTACTGATGCAGGAGGTAGGGCGAGCGATCGCGAGCAGGTGACAGAGGCGCTGTCTTTGGCAAACGACAGCGAGACGCCACGCCATGCACCACGCCGAAATACTGCGTACAGCACGCGGGCCACTTTGTGGGACCACCGTCGCTGTGGGGGCTCCCGTTCATCACCATCGCGTTCTCCTGCGCGCATGATGCTGCCTCGTCGCTTCCTGGGAAGGGTTCAGAGGACGAAGTGCACGAGTGACAAGAAGAGAGAAAGGAGAGCCTTACGACTACTTTTTCCAACAGGTCAATAGGTTTTTAGTTTCAGTCTTTCGCCTGTACGCTCACGATACGACTCTCCATAATGATGCGACTACAAATAATATTTTGACCAGCTTTGCGATACTAGGATGCCGATATTTCGCGCTCGTGACCCAATAATGATAAGTGTGTTATCGGACTGTTATCACCGGGTTATCGTGGACTGCGCGGCCCGACTCCCGCCGGATTCACGAGGCCACCTCCACCCTAGGACACCTCTCCTGGTGAACGCCGTGAGCCTTCACACCCGCACCTCACACAACCACCACCGCATCCACCGACTTTAGCTCTTCGAAGGACTCCGCCCATAAAATGCCTGTTGCATCGTTTCAAGCGATCCTTGATAAAGCTCTCGCCGACTACTGCGAGCAGATTGGTGTAGAACTCGACAAGCACCCTTTCATCGACGATCTGAGAGGCACAGACTCTCCCGATAACGTCCTTGAGCTACTTGAAGAGAAGGCGAACGCATTCAAAGTCTATCGGGATGGAAATCGCAAGTTGATCAACTGGCTTAGCCCAGTAGTAAAGGTCGTCCATACCCTTTCTGGCGTTCTTGGCCAAGCCGTGGGCGTGAGTTGAATGAGCCGAATGCGCTAGTTGTCCCCCTTGACGCCGTTTTCATCATTCGGTTACCAGGTACCATTCCTGCCAGCACGGGCGATATTTGCTGGCGTAGACGTTCTAATCACGGTGCGTGTCTCGACATTCCCCACCTACATATTTCTGACCCGCATACACCAGGCAGCCGGTGGTGTCACCTCTAGCTACGATGCCCTTGTTGACTTGTTTGAGTGCATCGGCAACTTTCTCAACCGCCTCCGCATCTACACCGATATCCCGATGACCCCTTCGATGACGGAGATAATCGTAAAGATCATGGTCGAGTTACTCTCCGTGTTTGCCCTCGCTACCAAGCAAATCAAACAAGGTAGATTCAGCAAGTGGATCTTCCTCTTTAACACACGATCGCTAAACATGGGATAGAGAAATTCGCAAAGAAGCTGCTAGGAGAGAGCGAGATCGAGGCCGTGCTACAGAGGCTTGACCGTCTCACTCAGGAGGAGGGCCGGATGACCGTCGTGCAGACGCTAGAAGTGGTCCACGGACTCGTGAATAATGTAAAAATTGTGATGAATGGTACGTAATGTTTCCTTGGCTGGTTACTGGCGGGCAATTAAGGTGTTGCCTTCTTATCAGATGGGAAGGCGTCGACGGACGGCATCCAGAAGGCTCTAGGTGGGCTATGCCTGCATTCTCAAATCGTTGTTGAAAGTTGACCACTACGATAGACACCATGCAACAAATGGCGAGTGATATAAACAAGATGCGACGTTCGTTATCGGTTATGCTCCCACTGCTGGCACTAAGATGAGTTGCAGGTGACCAGATGCAAAAGGACTCCAAAATTTGGCTCTGTCCTCCAGATCCGTCGAAAAACTACAACATTGGATGCACCGACCATCATGATGGGACTGCCACGTGGTTCTTCCAAGGAAGCCTCTTTAATGAGTGGAACGCAAATGGCTCTTTTCTCTGGATCCATGGGAAACGTGCGTTCTCAAACATTAGCCTTGCGCGTCGCGACAACTCTAATTTCTTCTGCATCACGTAGCGGGTTCTGGAAAGAGCATTTTTCTGTACGTCTTGTCTCACTTCCTCCATTCATAGTCATTCACACACTGTATTAGTTCTTCAATCATCCGAAAAATCAACAGCAAACGCAAGGCTGGATTAGCATTGATGGCTTACTTTTACTTTGATTTTAGGGATGCCGAGAAACAAAACTTGCGCGGTCTCCTCTCCTCTCTTGTCTTCCAACTCAGCGCCAAGTCTGATTCTTCCTATCAAATTTTGTCCCGTTTATATTCAGAACACGCTGGCGGCACAGAGGAACCTTCGGAAAGTGTACTCTCAGAATGTCTCGTGGAAATGCTCGAAGTGCCAGGGCAGTCGGCGATGTACATTATCATTGACGCTCTCGATGAATGCCCCAACATCTCCGGGATGCATACCGCACGTGAAAAGGTGCTCACGTTTCTAGAGCATCTTGTGAGACTAAACCTTCCAAATGTGCGCATATGTGCGTCCAGTCGGCCAGAGATCGACATTCGAATTACTTTTGAACCCTTGGCGCCGTTGCGTATGTCCCTTCACGATGAAAGTGGGCAAAAGGAAGACATTTCCGCATACATCAAGGCGGTTGTGAACGCCGATCAGAGGATGCGAAGATGGAGAAATGTAGATAAACAGTTGGTGATCAATACCCTCTCAGATAAAGCGGACGGGATGTAAGTGCCCACCCGCCATAGTATACAGAAACATTTGCCTCATAAATTCTGTCCACAGGTTCCGATGGGTTTTCTGCCAGTTAGGGGTCCTGCGTTGGACCTTACCTGTGGACATTCGATGCACCTTGGATAATGTGCCGAAGACGTTGGACGAGACATACGAACGTGCATTGCTGGCGATTAATGAAGAGATGCGACATTATGCGCGCCGTCTCTTCCAATGCCTCGCCATATCAATTAGACCACTTCGCGTGGAGGAGCTCGCCGATATTTTGGCTGTGCGGTTCGATGCAGGAACGCTGCCCAAGTTTAACCCCGACTGGCGACTCGGCGATGCAGAAGAAGCTGTTCTCTCTGTCTGCACTAATCTGATCAGCGTTGTCGATGTTGACGGGTCGCAAGTCGTCCAATTTTCTCATTTTTCAGTAAAGGAGTTCTTGACGTCAAATCGCCTTGCCACCGCGATGGAGGATCTTTCTGGTTATCACATCATTCCCCACTCCGCACATACCGTCCTTGCCCAAGCTTCTCTCAGCGTCTTGCTGGAGCTTGATGACCAGATTGACAAAGACGGCATCAAGAACTTTCCCTTCTCTGGCTACGCTGCCCAACATTGGGTCGAGCATGGCCAGTTCGAAGGCGTATCACCAGCCATTCAAGTTGCCATGGAACACCTTTTTAATCCAGACAAACCACACTTCTCCGCTTGGGTCTGGATATACGATATGGATGACCCCTGGGGAGGGGGGATGCCCACGATGCACCCAGAACGACCTGATGCAGTGCCACTATATTACGCTGTACTTTGTGGTTTCCGACAACTCGTAGAACACTTGATCGCCAGTTACCCAGGGGATGTTGATGCTAGGGGAGGGTATCACGAGACTCCATTGTTCGTCGCGTTCATCAAGGAGGACATCGACATTGCATTATCACTTATTCGGCGTGGCGCGAATGTAAATATCATAGACGAGAGCGACTGGAGCCCACTGCACCGAGCATCAGACAGCGGACGCATTGACATTGTGACGTTGTTACTCGAGAACAATGCTAGTGTCAACCTACGAAACACCTTCGATGACACTCCATTAAGAACAGCCTCCATTTCAGGACAAATGGGGGTATTGCGTCTACTACTGCAGTGGGGTGCGGATGTGAATTGCCAGGACAAAAGCGGTGTTTCTCCTCTACACGGAGCAACACAAAGTGGACATCTGGAGGCGGTTCAGTTCTTGATTGAAAGCGGCGCGGATATGAGTCTTTGTTTCGACGACGGTCGGACTCCTTTGTATTTGGCATCGCAACTCGGTCACGTCAAGATAGCAGAACTATATACCCTCGAAAGGCAAACGATGGCGCTGGCCTTAGCAAAGGCAGCCTGTCAACATGACCCCCCAGAAGGACTGGACCAGATCCAGTCGGCGGCTTTCCAAAAAGACAGGGCGCGCAAAAAAGCCTTTGAGGCATGGGCGCGGGACTGGCATAAAGACCACACTGAACGCAAGTCAGGCAAGAAGCCCAAAAGCTTCGCGTACAGCCACGCCCTCACCCGTCCCCCAGATGGCAATAACCACCCCCTGTGGCAGGCAGCCATGGACCGCAAGAAAGACGACAGGGGGAGAAAAGGAAAATACACCTACTCCCGGCGCACGACGTCCACGGCCTTCCAAGTGGCAGTGGACCACGCCTTCACAGGAACGTACGTGACACGGTTCCGCCCCAACGACCCACCCGAAGCCCGGGCCTGCCCGTGCGGCTTCGCCTTAAGATCCCCCCAACACATAACCCACGCGTGCTATCGCTACACTTGGGAACGAGCGGCCTCGAAAATTAACTTTTTCGGCCGGATCGTCCCTTTCCGCAAGATCTTGGGCCCCAACAAGAAAAATGCTATGTGCCTGCTAACTTTTATTCAGGAAAGCGGCGCCTTCACGCGCCCCGAAGCCCACGCTCGGAGGGCAGAACGGGAGCCGGACTGAGATAAACATGGAAAGATTAACAAGGAGAGAGTAACGCGGAGAGTCGAAGAAGGACCCCCCTACCCCCTCACACACGAACCTCTTGGCGTCTGACGCCCTATGATAACCCCCTGCGCGATTGCGAAACCCGGGACCGATAGGTCACCCTAACAGTTCACGCTTCCACCCTACTACCGGTATTTAGTGGGGACAACCCTAGTATACGACTTGTCATTGTAGCTGGTCTGCGACCGGTCTGGGCCAAGGGCCCGCACCCCGGAATACAAATGGTTCAAAAAAAAAAAAAAAAAAAAAAGATAGCAGAACTACTCATTCAGCATGGTGCAGACGTGGGCTCTCGAGATAACGACGGTCGGACTCCTTTGCATGCGGCATCATGGGAGGGTCATGTCCATATAGCAGAACTGCTCATTCAGCATGGCATAGACATGGGCTCTCTGACCGAAGACAGTTGGACTGCTTTACATTTTGCGTGTCAAAATGGACAGGACAAGATGGCAGAACTACTCATTCAACATGGTGCAGACGTGGGCTCTCAAGGTGACGACGGTTGGACTCCTTTGCATGCGGCATCATGGGAGGGTCATGTCCATATAGCAGAAATGCTCATTCAGCATGGCGTAGACATGGGCTCTCTAACTGAAGACAGTTGGACTGCTTTACATTTGGCGTGTCAAAATGGACAGGAAAAGATGGCAGAACTACTCATTCAACATGGCGCAGATGTGGGCTCTCGAGATAACGGCAGTCGGACTCCTTTGCATATGGCATCATGGGGGGGTCATGTCCATATAGCAGAACTGCTCATTCAGCGTGGCGTAGACAAGGGCTCTCTCACTGAAGATAGCCGGACTGCTTTACATTTTGCGTGTCAAAAGGGTCAGGACAAGATGGCAGAACTACTCATTCAACATGGCGCAGATGTGTGCTCTCGAGATAACGGCGGTCGGACTCCTTTGCATGCAGCATCATGGGGGGGTCACGTCCATATAGCAGAACTGCTCATTCAGCATGGCGTAGACATGGGCTCTCCAACTGAAGACAGTCGGACTGCTTTACATTTGGCGTGTCAAAATGGACAGGGCAAGATGGCAGAACTACTCCTTCAACATGGCGCAGACGTGGGCTCTCGAGCTAACGACGGTTGGACAAGCGGTTGGACTCCTTTGCATACGGCATCATCGCAGGGTCATGTCCATATAGCAGAACTGCTCATTCAGCATGGCGTAGACATGGGCTCTCTAACTGAAGACAGTTGGACTGCTTTACATTTGGCGTGTCAAAATGGTCAAGACAAGATGGCAGAACTACTCATTCAACATGGCGCAGACGTGGGTTCTCGTACCAACAACGGTCAGACTCCTTTGGATTTAGCGTCAGCTGAGGGTCATGTCCGTGTAGCAGAACTCCTTATTCAATGTGGCATCAATGCGGGCTCTCGAGACAAAGACGGTTGGACTCCTTTGCACCGGGCGTCAGCAGAGGGTCATGTTGATGTCACCGTGGCGGCACTTCTTATTCAGCATGGTGCAAGCGTGGACTCTCGAAATGACTACGATTGGACTCCTTTGCATGGGGCATCAAAAGCCGGTTATGTCAATATGGCCAAACTGCTCATTCAACATGGTGCAGACGTGGGTTCTCCTTCCAACAGCGGTCACACTCCTTTGCATATAGCAGCATTCCACGGCCATCTCGACATCCTGAGGCTCCTACTTGAATGCGGTGCGGATCGTGACTTAAATGATAACCGGAATAAAACACCTCTGGACCTGGCCCCCGACAATCGGAGACTCGAGGTTGCAAATTTTCTATCCCGATCAGTGCCGTCTTTGGATGGAAAGGTGCATCCAACCGCGCAATCAATCGACCCACAAATTCAGTGCCCAGAAATAGTGCAGCCGCCAATACCACGTGGAACAGATTTGGAGTCCTCTAATAGTAGGCAGCCGTCGGTGCACACTGCATCAAGAAATGGACAAGTCGACGTTGTACGTTCGTTACTTGACCACGGTTCGGACATCGAAGAAAAGGATAGCCTTCGCAAGACCGCATTGTCCCTGGCGTCTGAGTTTGGGCAACTCGAGGTGGCAATATTATTGATTGAGCGTGAAGCGAATGTAGATTCCCGAGACAAGAACGGTTCGACCGCGCTGCATTGGGGGTCAGAGAAGGGGCAAGTTGAAGTCGTGCGATTATTACTTAATCACAATGCTGACCTGAACGCACGCAATCGGTTCCGATTGTCTGCATTGGACTATGCATCGCGCCTTGGACATTTTCAGATTGCTGAGCTCTTATTCGAACGTGGTGCAAATGTGAATGTTCGAAATGGCTTTGGGCGGACTCCGAGACAAGAAGCATTGGCAAGAGGGTATGGCAGGATCGCGGAGTTATTGTCGAAGCCGAGATGCATGTGAAAGGTAGTTCAAAGTCGTCTGCAAAATGTCGTCTGCGGAATCTCCTTGCTTGGCTGGTGGTATGACTAGGCCCAAGCATCCCGAGCAAGTGTCTCGCTATGGACTCATCATGAGTTGCCAGTGTTTGCTTTCTCATTCAGTTGACTGGGCCTGACTTGTTTACTTGATTTATTACTCCATGTGTGACTTGACATCGTGTACAATATTTAAGGACACTTATTGGGAATCCGGCAGTCGCTACAAGGAATTATCTTAGCAATGTAGTACAGATGTATGGCATACCAAAATGGAATTACAACTGCACAGTCTGTGCCGGTCACCGGTCTAGTAGGTCAGAGCACGCGCTTTGGTATATTCGTCTTGACACAGCACTCCCGTCGCCGACGACGCAATCCCCTTCCTCAGCATCATCAAAAGGTGCACATTTCCGGTGTCAGAGATACAAGAGTGGGTGCATCCAGAAGGCCCTCAACTTTCCCATTCCCGTTTTCGTCGCCCTTGCCTTGCACACTTTCGTGCTGGTCGGGCTTTTTGTTGAATCGTCGATGTCAATTGCAATCCTCATCACATCATCCTTTCCTTTGGCACATCGCCATGATCGCCTGCTGACCATTAGGCCCTTTTCCCAGCAGCTCTTCTACCACAAGACGACTGCAGCATGAACTGTTCCACGGGGACCACATACTCACTAGGACTTGACAACCCCGCGCAATGCAGTACGTCGGCAAGGCCGTCTTTCGCAGCGCCCGCCTCGGGACACCGAGATGATAGAGTGATTGAGATACACAGCACAGAGGGTCAGAGCTAAGGAGATAAAACGTGTGTATCCTTTACTACCTTTATTTGCTCACCACCGTCTCTCTTCTCATCCTCGTTTCTCTACCTCCGTCTGCATCCACACCACCCACTCGTCCGTTTCTGAACACATCTGCCACTCTGACCACTACCGCGATACTATCATAGCTTACTCCCTCCACTAAATCCAAGCCGGTTCCAAATGTATCTTCCCCGCTCACGGCTTGGAATATGCAAATTATTGTCCCAGTCCGATCAGCTGTCTCAGCTGCACCAGTCCCACTTCGGCTTGCTGTCCGTCTATGAACAGAGAACCCGACCGACGCCAAGCATGTCGCATCTCCTCTAACGAATGGTACTGAACCCAGATCACCACATCTGGACGATCCTGCTCTACTCCCACGGCAGATGCCATGGAGAGCACTGCTTAGTCGGGTAATCGTGGCACGAGGCTTGGTTTGTTCCACTTTATCTTACCTATCGCATGGGTGGTATCTACTCACAAGACACCCTAGGCAGTCGGAGCTGGGAGCCAAGTACTCGTGACTGGAGTTATCCTTCCCGTCCATCCTTCGTCATTCTGGGTCAAATAATCAATACGCTCATCTTGTTGAGTCAACTGGACATCCAGCGGTGGCTCAAGCTCAAGCGAAGGACGTCTGGCGTCGAAACGAAAACGAGGGGAAGCGTTGGGTACGAAGTCAGGAGAACGGTACGCCTCGTTAAAACAATCTGCGCTTCCTGTTTTTGACATGACGAACCCGCATATATACGTATAGCCCGCTTCACGGACAACTCACGCATCGCGACGCCGTCAAAGCGCGATCTCGAGCCCGCCTTGCCCGTCCTTCCACCACGTTCCCCATCCCCCTCCTGTCGAATCTCCCACGCAGCGCGGACAGTTCAACCTCTCCTTCGCGACATGCGCAAAGCGCTCCGTCGCCCCCATGGAAGCGCTCGTTCGCGGCGCCGAAGACGAGCTGACGCGCTAGTTGGCGAGGTGGAGGTCGTGCCGAACCCGGCGCCAGATGGAGGACACCGGGTCCCAGGGCGCGTTGTGGTTGGCGAAGAGGGCATCCGTGAGATGGAGCGCAACCTGCAAAGGCTCGTCTGGCGGATCAAGAACGATACATGGGCGCATTACGTCGTACGTTGTTGTTTGTGCCACCACAATGTCGTCAGTGCGTTCCCGTATCTCCTGCCTCGTTCTGTGCGCCGTGTCGACACCGGCTGCTATTTTTGTTTGTTGTGTCGCAGGTCAGGACACGCCAACTTATCGCCACATGCATATACTACGCCCGAACGTGACGAGGCCGGACCCAGCTGCGCGCGCGACACTCGTAACTCCGCCTTCGACAAACCTCGACTTCTCCTGGCTTTCATCCCACGACTCTGAGTGGTGGCGCGTCGGACGTGCTCTCAGAGGCTGACTTTGCCTCGGACACCCAAGGCTCCCCGCGCACCCCCATTGCCACAGAGCGCTGCCGCCCCGCTCTGCGGCATCGCCCCGGATGCGAGCGCAGAGGCTGAGACCAGCTCCGCCCTCGGTTCGCGTACTGACGACGCTGGAGGTAGGGCCAGCGATCTCGAACAGGCGACAGAGGCGCTATCCTTGGCGGACGACGAACAGACGCCGCGACGTGCGTCACGCCTTAATGCTGCGTACCGCACGCGGGCCACGATGTGGGACCATCGTCGCTGTGGGCGCTCCCGTTCATCACCATTGCGTTCTCCTGCGCGGAGGATGCTGCCTCGTCGCTACTTGGTCAGGGTCCCAACGAAGCGCACGAGTGACGACGGCGAGAGAGGAGAGATTTTACGACTGTACGGATACATGGGTTTTTATTTCCCAGTCTTTCACCTGTGCGCTCACGATACGACTCTCCGTAACAATGCCACTACACAGAATATTTGACCAACCTTGGGTGCTAAGGTGAAAGGTCGAAAATGTCAGCCACGATGCCTGTTTATGGCCACTCTAGATACTCTCTGGATCCTTGGTAGACATGGGTTTTGTGTCGGACGAGAACACGTATTGTTTTTCACTCTTTTACAGTTACTAGCAAGTCCCACGTCCTACGAGTCTTGAGAATTGCCACCAGCAATGTCAAAGAGAACTCGGGAGACAACAACGTCAAATGTCGTGAATACGAGGATCACTGTCACTGAAATCCACGTCGGTCGTGTCCACAAGGTGTATAGCATATGAGCCTTCAAACCGTTCTTGATGCCCGTAATACCTTCATCTCCATCTCGGAGCCTCCTATCAATGGCGTCGGACGCTGGGACACATATCCTAAATGTGCTTTCATTAATAATACTAGACATTAAACCTCACATTCATGTACAATGAGGTAGCGACGAAACTCGACATCGATATCGGCTTCGCCCAACGCTCTCTCTGGTCCCGCCGCATATCCATCACAGTCATGTCAGGTGATGTAGAAAAGGATAAGCACAGAGTCGCACTGTCGCATTCACTTTGACTCGGAAGACGGCTTTATGAGTGACCATTTGAGTTATAGGGTATGAGGTAGCGCTGGGGAGAGCACACTTGAAGTGTTCGCGGAGCACTTGACGAACTATCGAATTGAGCGGCCGACAGGTGGGATAGCTCATGGTTGGTCTCTGGGCGATGTCATCGAGTGCTCTTGTACCTGTCAATGGGGTGCGCAGACTAGCTATCGTTACGCTCACCTGCGCTCATTGTCAAAAGGGGGATCCGACTTGATGGGGCAGAGAATGTCTTCGCCTTGACCCTCTGCGATGGGACGTTGTCTGACTTTGCCTTGATCTTCATCGTTCTTGTATCACTCTACTAGAGCAGACGTTACCCTGTCACGGTCAGGTAGGTCACGAAAATGCACATCCTGTCGTGGGTTTGTGCTAATCTGTTGGGATGAGGGTGTCCCAGATACTCCACACCATGTACCACTGGCCTTGGCATTATTGGCTGAGATTGTGATGTTGCTTCTTGGCGAACCACGCGGGGTGCATCATCTGCGAGCGGTGACAGAAATCGCACTAGTGAGTGGGCGTGAAAATGAATGCACGGGGAGAAAATACGATTGATGATCGCGCTGGACGAGTGTATGAACAGCGGCCCGAATAAGAAGTACCGTTCACCAAATGTAGTTTGGCAGTACCAACGCACAAGTAGCTAGCCGTTTCATTGACGAATATAGCCTAGTAAGTGCGCCCCAGAGTGGAAGAGGAACAAACGAACCGTGGTTTGGGACGACAGAGCGGAGCCACCGGGGTTGGCTGCAGCGGGTGCGGTGAGGTGCATGAGGAGGAAAGTTGTGATAAATTGTACGGACCCATGAGTGAGAGTAGTCAGCACGGAGGATGTACGAGCCTGAGTGCGCCAAGGTGCGGCGTTTGGTTTGTCTGCCGGATTGGAGACCATAGCCCGACAGTGCACCATATGAAACAGCTAGCCAGATCAAATTATGATATTTCAAAGAAAGGCTGATAGACCAGCATTGTGACTACGCACTCCGACTTCAAGTTGAAGTTACTGCAAGGATGTAGGAATGTTGAGGTCACTAGCTGTGCTTCACCAGTGTTGAGCGCTAGTAGTTGAGCGCTGAGCAGTAGCGGGCCGGCTGGCCAAGGCGCTGGCCGTCACGACCACGCCACTGGCCGCGATTGCTCACAATTGAGACCTGTCGTTGAATTTGAACTGAAAGACACAGCCTCGCGAATTACGCCCTTGCTACTGGCACTGCCTTCCCTTAATGCTTGGAGAATATGCGCCCTGCTGCTGCCGTGCTACCGTATGATACCTCCTGGGACCGTGACCTGGATGCTACGGGGCCACGAGCAGTACTAGTCACTCAGAATCTTGGCACTATTCACTTATGACCGTATGCAGACGCATACCGGACATATGATCAACCGTCTGCGGGGGCTCTTCCAGGTCGTAGAGCGCTTACACAGTCCACATGCTGCGTCTTTAGACTTTGTCCTGAGTTTCATCGATCACTGGTCATCAAATGATCTCTCTCGAGGGCCGCGGAGACTTAGCCCTCTTCTGGCGAAGCTGTACTACTGTACCTCCTGACATTCTCTGGTCTTGTATCCATTTTCCTTTCTGGATTAGCCTTGGCGAGATGGCCTGTACCTCAACGCGCGGTGAAACCTTGGACTGCCAGTCGAATACGTACCGCACGCTTCCCTCACTCAGACCTGCCAACTTGTTTTAGGTCTTCCTCGGCCACTCTTGCACTGGTTCTCGTAGAGGTCCTTGATATATAAAACTCTCCAAGACGGAGTATTCTCATCACCCAACTCATCCGCCAACCCACCTTCTCTAATCTCATACATCCTCATCCCTCATCTTCGCCATGAAGCTCACTGCCACCATTATCACGCTCTCGGCACTCTTTTCCGTGGCAGCTGCTGCAATCACTGCCAGGGCTCCTGCAACCACTGAACCCCTTCGCGACAATAGCTTTTACGACAATGGCCAACAGTCGTTGAACAATGTTGCATGCTCCAACGGCGCAAACGGCCTTCTGGCCACCAATAAATTCACTGATTTCGCATCACTCCCCACATTCCCTAACGTCGGTGGTGTTTTCGCCGTCGGGGGCTGGAACTCTCCAGAGTGTGGATCGTGCTGGCAGGTGACGAACCCGGGTACCGGTGTCACCATCTACATCACCGCCATCGACACGGTCTTTTCCGGCTTCGACGTTTCACAAGCAGCCATGAACACTCTTACGAATGGGCAAGCAAACCAATTTAGCGTTATCGATGTTGAGTCCACGCAAGTTGCCCCGAGTTTCTGCGGACTGTGAACATTTTAGAGGTATTTGGTCACTACACCCAGCTTTAGACTCGATCTGATTTTTTTTGAAGAATCCGCGTCTTCTTTTTCGTGATGGACTTGTGAACCATGGACATTTCCGGACTATGTAGTTAGTTGCATATACACACGTACAGTTTTACTAGTGTTAAATCTTTGTTCAATGTAATTCTGTCTTACACGAGCTAGAGTTTGTTGAACTCCTGGTTGGATATCTGAGAGCAAGCAAATACCTCAATGGTGACAATTACCGTACGCGGTACTCCAAGTCAGGCAATCTTTACACCGCCCTCGTTAGCTTGAGATGATGGGTACCTCTGTGCCATTTCAACGCTTTCGCCGGCAGTGGAAAGCCTTCTATGAGCAGAAACTAATTTTCAAGTAACCGCATTTTTGTCTCAAACGGCATAATGATTCGGAATGTCTTCACTGTTTGGGTATATCTTTCTGCGAAGTGCACTCCTGACGGCGCCTAATGATGATCTCAAAATTAGGGCATGATCAATCAGCTGTGATAAGAATCCGTGCCGTCGTTTCGCAGGGCCACACCTTCTCATGAATTGTGCATTGGAAGGTGCGTGTGATAAAAGCTGTTCCTCTTTATATTCGATTTCACCCCTTTGGTGTGAAAGACACAGTTCGCGAAGGAGCATTACTTGAGCGCACCGTAGCTGCAGGGTCGATTGTCGTTCTATTTTCTTATGTGAGCCGCTACAATTGCGGAACATGTGCAGGAGCATACCTGTATGGGAATGGGCGTTTCTAGAAAGAAATCAAAGCTGATCAAATAGAATACATCAACAATGGAGAACCCCGAGACAAAGCGCGAGCATGTGAGCAGACTGAACGGGGTGTCACCTACGTACTTTCACACTGCCCGAGTTCATCTGAATCAGGTTGGTTTTACAATGGAACTACCCGATGACGCCGAGACTGAGAGGAAGGTCAGGAAGATCCGCTCGGTGCAAGGATCCCGTATGTAAAGAGAGCTGACACGAGGTTCCCTCATTGGCAAGTTGACACCTCATGCACGGCATGGTTTGCAGAGATGACTGTCGAAAGCTGGTAGGAAGGATTGACCTCTTATCAAAGTTTAAAAACTTCCTGCAAAGTAGCAGTAGCAACGCGAAAAAGTGCTGTGCGGAAGGGCCGACGGCCATTGGCCTTCACGAATTGCATTCTCCCATTCGTTGGCATGTGAGCGGTACAGGTCTAGTAGTGCCGCGCACGCATTTTCCAACTGCTTGGCGCAGCCACCAGTGCAAACGTAAGTTTCCGTTCTTTCGCCATTTGTTGTTATAACGTACTGAATTTAATTGCCCCTCTTGACATCTCCTTCCTATAAGGTGATACGTTAGAGCCGGTAATCGCACGAGTCGGTTGGCTGATCGAAGTGCGTTCGTGTTTACTGTGCGTCAGCAAGTCACACACGCAAAGCTACCGAGATTTCGCGCACGTGACCTTGTAAAGATAAGTGGGGTTATCAGTAGGTTATCAAGTTGACTGCGCGGCCCGACTTCCGCCAGATTGATTCCTGGGTCGAACATCTCGAAGGATGGCCATAGTAAGTTCGAAATCCTCTCGCGGCGTTGAGGGCTGACGAGGGTAAAAGAATGAAGCTTCACGAAGAATGCGAAACAACCTGGTAGAACAGGCTGGGTGTTGGCTAAGAACGCGCTAGCTGTTGAATTTGGTCCACCCAGGCTGCGGAGTATTTTAGGCATTACTGGATATCAACTTCCGGCGAAAGTCTAGCTGTCCTGATGACGCATCGCATTGTGGCAAAAGAGCTACGTTGAAAAATGACATCCATTCTATTCGGCGGGTTTACGCTGAACGATTCAAGCCCTCCTAGTTTCAATAACCTGGTTAGGCTGCTGCTGTCTGGCAAATGTGCGGCTGCATTGTGCACAACTCTAGCTAATGCGGATTTGGCACCGTACATCCGAATACTCGTAAAATGCATGTCCGATCCAACGTCTGTTCCGCTTTGCGTCAAGTCCTTGTCCAATACGACCTTTGTAGCAAAGTTGTAACTTGTGACCGCACCTGTCCTTGCTCATCGCTCCATGTCTTTGGAATAACGCCCAGGTACGTCTCCTTTGGTCCTCCAGGTACCTGGGTCGTGGCGAAAGATCTGCGTGCTCAACGAATTATTGTAAGCAAATTCTTTGACAGAGAAGCTCTCGGTGGTCTCGGTATTGCCATTTGCGATTGGGCTGGCACCGTGGACGTTTCTGTCCGAGTCTTTATATAATCGTCAATTCAATGTGATCGAAATGACGTTATGATCTCCCAAATCAAGAATCCCCTTGTCAGCTTTGTTTCCACGTTGATCACTATTACAGGCCCAGAAATCTGGAATAATTCCGACGGGTCGAATGTCATAATAAGACATAAGGTAATCGAGTGAAAAAAGTCAGTCCAAAAGTTCAACGTTCAACGTGTGCATACGATACTAGGTGTCGAATTTGTTGGCTATAACCTTGCTTGGAGGAGGGTAACGACGCCCGTCTCGCAGACTTTGCATTCGGAGCTACTGGAGTAAGAATTGTCGCCTTCCTTGTTCGGCGTGTAACGCAGCACGGGAGATAAGTTGGACAGAATATGATGGTATTGGCACAGACAAGGTGTACTAATACACAAGCAGGGGCACTTGCTCACAAAACTCTGTTCGTCATAGGGAGGTAACTGCGACAAAGCGATGTACAAAGCCAAGAAACACATACCGATATCGGAACAATCGAAGTTGACATATCAAGTAAATCGAACGTAAATACATCACGACACCTGCCCCAGGTCATATTATTGGGGTTCGTCGTCTCCTTTCTGTTTGGCCTCACACTATGTCCGTCATTTCAAGCGTGATGATGACATGGAAGTGACCGGATGGTCCTGGCTCAACGCGGATCGTGCTGACGTATGCGTCAGGGTTGTTGAGGTAGCGACCTGCGAGACGCCTGCGAGGCTCCACGATCGACGCGTCGGGTGTCTGAGCCCAGGGAAACTCCATGTTAGGAGGGCCTCCTCTCCCTTGGACAGGTGCGTAGCCGAGGTTATCTTGGATCCTCTATGTCAAGATCTCAACAATGCGTATGTAGTGGGAGAATATCAGCACTCACACTCACAGCAGTTTGCACAGGGGCTCCATGTGCTGCGCGGTTTGGTGCAATCATAGCGGTTTCGGCGTAGTTGCTGACGTCCTGACCCTGGTAAGGATATGGAATGCTGGCGTTCTTCGGAGAGAGGGGTTCAGCAGGCGGGGGTGCTCTCATCATAAAGGTCGCTTACGCCAAAATTCCTTGGATTCTGTTGTTCAACAGGATAATTAGATGGACCAGCTTGAGTGGGTCGCACATCAGAACACCACACGCAGGAACAATTCTGGGTGGCCGCATCTTTACCCTGTTGGTGTATAAGCGTGTTGTGTTGGAAAGCAACAACGAACCGGTATGTGGTCTCAACGACCTTCCGGGATCATTGTGATTGTCGTAAGACATAGCTAGATGTTACAGAGGAAGGTTATTGTGTAGTGTGATGAGACGCTCCATCCAGCAGGCTGCCAGTGGGATTAAGTACTCGAGGAACACGCGGAGTGATAAGTTACACAACCAGAATTGATCAGGCCATGAGAGATCTCGCCTCGAGGTGTACATACGGTGGTCTGGGTTTCAACGTGTTGCCAGTATTAAGATGCAGGCCCAGTTTCCTAAGGCAAAACCAAGGGGGCAGCGCAGGTAAGGCAAGGTGAAGGATCGTAGAAGGAAATTCAAGTTCTGCATGAAGCAATTTGGGAACCGTCGCCCGGCGAATAATACAAAAGTCGATCGCATATTACAGCAAGATGGGATCACTGGTGGTGCATAACAGAGCGGCACCTCTGACGTGTTCCTTGAAGGTGAACTTGAGGACGTCTGCCTCGATGGAGCACTGACAAAATGTGTGACCCTATTCCTAGGAATGATCGGCACGGATCGAAGGTCAAGTCGCCGTCGCAGGCTCGGACCGAGAAGTCAAAAAAATAATATGATAGCTGCATTTGGAACACTAGGTGTCGACTTCGTCGACTGAAACCTTGCTTGCGTACGTGTGAAAAAATGGAGATCGATTGTACATTCACAGCAAAGGTGGGAAGCTGTCGCGCATCGAACTCCCAAGAGCACATGTGATGAACCGAAAAAAATATTAATAGTGCGTGCGGAATCGCACCCAGAGGCCACACGTTACTAACGTAATTCAGACCTTGCAAGCAAGGCGGTCCTTGCCTCTGGATTGGGCGCGCGGAGAAGAACGCCGACTACTAGGGGCTGCTCGCGAGGGCACGAATGCAGAAAAAACTGGGATTGTGCAGACGGACTTGATACTAAACAATGCCTGATGCCATTGCTAATACCAACAGCGAAACCAGTCTGGGGCCCAGTGCCGGAACTTCAAGCTTCAAGTTGCGGGAGACAAAGCTTGTGGTGATGAGAGCGTGAGAAGTGTGTGAAGAGCACGTGTCTCATGGCATCAAACGGGTTTTTTTTTTCGTGTACAGAAGTAGCAAGTCCGCCTCCAAAATACCATCTACTGTACCTGGCACTGCTTCTTTCCTCAAGTGTGAGTTCTCCTCCGGAAAAGCAAGGCATCACGGTTTCCTGACGTAGGCCAGCTCAGCTGGCTTTCTCGGGCGCAGGCCAGCTCCCTCGGCCAGGCTGCTTGCACCTGTCCTAGGCTCACACTGGTTTTTCCTGGGATCCGATCTAACTTATGGCCAGCAGAACTTCCAGACCGTTGCCCACTTCTCCCGTCCCTGACTCCCTGTATACCCCCTTAGCGGCACAGATCACGATGATATTACTCGCTCTCCAATCTTTAACTACTGTAGCTCTAATACTACTCTAATCCCCCTTTTTCTTTTTTGGTCAACCTTGGTCCTCGGTCATGGGTCCGGAGATAGTAGCTCTAACCCCTTGTCTAATTCCCTATTTTGTCTTCTTGGTCGGGTTCCGACGACGGGCCGGGCCACCGCCTGGGTGGAGGCACCCTTTACACTCATCTTACACACATGCTTTTACGATATACTGGCGCTAATTCCAACACCTTAGCCCCTTGTGGGACGCAAGTGCAGACCCTACTCCAGAAGCGATAGCTGGTCTGCGATATGAGGATTTACCTGGGCACAATAATTCCCTCGCTAAAAAGTTGCTCCGCCAATTGTCAACTCCCCGTCTTCTGGCCTTGTTTCATCAAAGATGGGAAGGCGCATTAGCAAGGACATGGTGTCCAAGCCCATGGGTTTTGTGTACGTGTGTCGATCGCCGCTGCGCCTTTTCAACTCTTAGCCTCAACCCCAACGAGCCATTTAGTGCATACATCTGTCGCCGATCAAACTGAAGCGCTTTTGACTCGATGGGGTGCTCATGGTCATGGCAGTTGGCAAACTAGGCAGTAATCGTCTCACCCACACGTAAATATTTTGATTCGTTCAACACTTGGCTCCATTCAGACCCACGTTGGGCTATTCTCATAAAGGCTCGTATTCGACAAGCAAAGCAGGCTCGCACAATCAATGGGGTCGTAAGTGCGCTCAAGCCGGAGCAATACCAAACTGTGAATGGAGAGGATGCTCCTTCATGTGTGCCTGAATATGAGCCCACACCGCTGCTCTCCGAGAACATCCCTCCGTTACCCGAGCCTGAAAGTCCTCACACTATCCCTGGCAACATTGGAGAAGGCCGTTTCGGCTAGAATCTATTTCGAAAACCTCTACTTCCCTTGCTCCGACACCTACCTTCTCGGGAACAGCGACGGTTTGCTATGGAAAGATATGTGCTAAGTATGGAATTATCCGATCTCCGGAAATATGAACCCGTACTCGTTAGGGTCAGAAACAGAATGCCTCGTCGCAAGTCGAGACTATTGGTCACGTGAGATTTCTGCATTCGTGATTGTGTACAAACACCCAAGTTGTTAACAGGTGCGTTTGTTGTCATTTCTTTCGTTCGAGAGCGACTATTCGCTATGCATGAAACAGGTGCGTCGCGTCACTTGTAGGCTCACCAGAAGGCACGGAGTAGATCGTAAGGTTGCACTACAGCTTTCAGGACAGTTACCACCTCCCGTGCGTGCTGCGCCGTTTTCTCTGTCAGAAAATTTCCGCCTTTAGCCATCCCTTTGGCTTTGGCGTCCGTTCTCTAGAGCAACGTCACTCGTCAGAAGATTTTGAACCGGAAACAGTCCTTACGCTTCCCTTCGTCGTTACAAGTGTCACACGAATCAGTCGCGGTAACTGCCTGATGATCACCTAGGCTCTCAAACTGCGGCCTCAGTTCCCTAATCCAATGATCGTGTAGGCCAGGCGTAGCGCTTTCATCACGTCCTCAGGGGCTACTCGCACTGTCGACGGAGCAGAATTGATCAAAGCAGGTCGTGCCTGCGAGATTTTTTTGGGACCCTCTTTTCTAAAAACATTTTTTATGGGCGCATCCATTCTGTCGTGGAGTTGATTGGGCGAATATTCGTCGATGTCCGGCGCCACTTCGTCTCGACGTCCGCAACCCTGAGGATACTCGGCACTTAGACGACGATATACCAGCAAAGGTGTGTTGGTTCCCCCCTCCGTTTGATGGCGATTCGCTGCGCCGCCACTCGCTCCAGCCAATAGCGCACCCCTAGGTACTATTCGAAATCTATTACTTCGCGACAAGGTCCGGACAGGAATTTTTGGACCTCCGCAAGGCGCTCGCATTCGCAGGGTTTAGTCATAAAAGTTCTCGAGCGATCAGCTATGTCCGCGCAGCTAAGGCATTTAACTCAGAGCCTGAGCGGGGCCGTTCCATGATGCGCTCGAACCAAGAAATCCGTAAAGGGTGTGCTATCTCAGTGTGATTTTTGATGACACGCGATGATTGCAACAACTTAGAACGAACGACATACCCGGCTTGCTGGATTTTCCTTCACGGCCCGGTCGCCGTATTCACCCTACCTTATTGCTATACCGGGAAACTTTTCACTAGTTGTAATTCATTACGGCTTTTCATGTGACAGCGTATGGGTTGTAGGATACTCTTGAAGTGTGTTTCGATTGAATGTATTGAACGATCGTAGACGTATTGTTGCTGTATTTGGATCGCCAGTGGAGAGTCTCGCTATCGACAGGCGGTAGCTATCGTGAGAACAAGGTGTCCGCCAGGTGTCCACAAGCAGTCTAGTCAAGCTGAGGCCGCGATGCCCTACGTGCACGTCCTCGTCGCACTGCCTTGAAATTATGCTTCTGACCGGAGACAGCATTGACGGCTCCAAAATCATAGCGCCTGCGGTCACCGACCTATAGAGTTCGTGCTTTTTCGAGAGCCTTGCGGAATTCTCAATGTTACTGGATCCACTCAAACAGAAAAGCCACATGGTCGCTAAATTCGATGTGCGTGCCACCTTGGATGGTAGCGAGGAAGTCGTATGTCAGCGGCTCAACGTACTCAACGTTGAACCTGTCCTTTCCAGTCATTTCTCGGACACCACATGCGACGTAGCTCGCGGCGAGCATATTTTTGGGGCCTGAATCAGAGTAGGTGTAACGCTACAAGAAACCTGCTGCTAGAGGCTAGAGCACCCTTGCTTTTTTTCTTCTCTCTCGTGAGTGCACCCGAGCGTCCAGGATACTCTCCTGAGCCATCTGAAGAGAAGAGTCTGTCCGATGACACTTATCACCCCGTTGAATAGAAATCCTTAACAGGCAATACTCGCTCAACATGGGCTGAGTGTCCTTTAGTGTCGTAAGTTCATATGGAATGTTCCGATGACCTCCCACCACGGCACGTTCCACGTGACTGCGCCCTCCTCCAGTCCTTGATTGACTTGCGCCCATCATTGATACTTCTCAACGCTATTCAATTACATTTATCCTTCTCGTACCCTCTTTGCTATCAACATCCTTCTCAACTCCGCATGGTCCCTTATCCGATGGCGCCCCTACTGCCAGTCTAGCGGGAGCGTATTTCGAATTCTGAACTCCGTACTACTGTATGCTGTTGTATGACAGCCACTTAGTATGCCTTCATAGGAAGCTTTTTCTCTGTATCGCGAAGAACACGGTCGGCGGTTTTGCCGTCCGCTCTCGTCGTTACGACTGGTTGCAAGCCTTACGTGGGTCGGTGACCATTTGGGACTCTTTTGCTTCCATTCATATTGCAGCCATCGGTGCCAATTCCGTCAGATGCGTTGCCCTGTTTTCTTGGACTTTTGGATGCTATTGGTATCCGTCTCCACCGCAGGGGGATTATTCGACAGTGGGGGATTATCCGACAGTGGGGGATTATTCGACAGTGTGCCCTTATTGGGAAGTGCAGCATTGGGGTCGGCTATTTCATTAGAGGTTACATGCCACAATTCGTTTTGAGAATGGTTGGTAGAATGACCATCTGGACTCTTCAGTTACCTGTTAGGCCAGGGCCCATAACCTGTTGTTATGGGGCCAAGCGGAATATATTTTATGAGTGTTCGAATAGTGGTTGTTGTTGAATGAACGTAGGATCCTTACTTGGTATCATACGGCCGGAATCCTAGCGGGGGTCGAGTGGGGAACAATGCTGAGGTTTTAGCGGTGCGCGTACAAGGCCTTCGTGAAAGGCCTGTGAGTAGATCGAACATATCGAGTTTGAAATCGTCTCGCGGCGCGGTTATGTGGAGGGCCAAAGAATGAAGCTGAAGCTTCACGTCGTAAGATGCGAAACAACCGGGGTAGAACAGGCTGAATGTAGACAACGTACGCCAAGGCGTGCGCGCCAACTGCTGGCTTTGGCCCACTCCAGAGTATTCGAAGAAGTCAATAGATATTCCACTTCTCTGCTCAAGTCCAGCTGTCTTGATGACGCAGCGCATTGAGGCAGAAGGAAATGACGAGCTACGTAGAAGAAGGACACCATTCTGTTCGGCGTGTTTGCGCCGAACGATTCAAATCCTCCTAGTTTCAATCACTGGTAGTAGAGATGAATACGGGCTTGGTGGGTACGGTACCGCGAGCAGCTTTGCATGAGGCATCGAAGCTATATTTCGCCTTAGAAGCGGACTAATGTGACAGGAGCGGTAGATCTACTGCGGCCCCAACGAGGTCGGTAGCAGCCTTGAACTCCGAAGCTTTGCCGACCATAAGCAGTCCGACTATATGCCAACAGATTTCTATCAGAAAAACAGCGACTTGTCGTGCAAAGTTAAGGACACGCACCTATGAGACCGAACAGGCCGAGGATGCTACCAAACACCTCCACAATAAGGACCTTCACGAACAGCGCGGGATCCGCGGCGTCAGCTAGTGCCGCCGTCGAGCCTGTGACGCCAACGGATATTCCACAGAGGAGGTTGCATAGCCCCACGGTCAAGCCGCCCCAGAAGAGTGCGTAACCTGGCGTCGACAGTGAGGCCAACGCGGACGTAAGGCGGAAAGACACGAACCGGTAAAATAGTTCTCCCTTGTATAGAGCAAGCTCTCTTCGATCGCGACGACTTTGGAAGAGTACACGATTCCCATGATCTGGAGGACTATGAGCCAACTATCGAGGGGAAGAGGTGGAAGGGACACGTACCACGCCATAGATGGCCACGACTTCACAGAAGATGATGCTGTATGCGGGTAGTTAGTAAACTGGCATTCCCTGAATGCGGGTACAGACCTGATGAGATTTTTGGTCCGTATACGGGGTGCGCGTACACCACCGCCGAGGATGGACGAGCCGGTGACGAAGATCCCCCTGCCTGGGAGTGAGCACAAAACGCGCACGTATGGCCGGAGACAATTGAACGCACCATCCTGCTCCAAGAACACTAAATCCTATGCAGAGACCGATGCCCGTCGACGCCCACATGTACGGACTTGTCTCTTCTAGGAACCGACCGACATTGAACGCTTCGCCTGAGCCTGCGCGACAGTAAGGTTTTTTCTAACATAAAGAGTATGATTCGTACCGGTGAAGAGAAGATAAAGTGCGATGACTATGAAAAGAAAAGTGGGGAGGCCGAAAGCATAGTAGAAGTAGAAGAAACCCATGTCGTGCGGAGCTGTATGGAGCGCAGTCACGGTCGGCCTATCCAACTGCTACGCGCGCACCCGTGACTCTCAGGCTATGTACCATCTCCTCAAGGGCCTCCACGAATACCTCACCAGGTTCGCAAGGCGTGCTCGTCCTTGAAACTTTCTAATAGGAACTAGGAAGGATGAGTTTTCTGTCATCATCATCGGCCTCGATGGCGCGGGCAAGACGGTATGTACGCTAGTTACTACAGGCTGCGTTATATTCAGTCCTCCTAGACACTCCTAGAGAAGATCAAGACCCTATATAACGATACGCCTGGACTACCGCCAGATAAAATTGCCCCGACGGTGGGCCAGAACAGTACGCGTTGCGGCCCTACCATATCTCCCCACATATCGCGACAACAATACTGAATGCGTGTCTCCTGCGTGCACAGCCGGGAAGATCGCGTTGCCCTCAGCACTGCTCCAATTCTGGGACCTCGGCGGCCAGCGTGGTATCCGCTCCATATGGCCCAAGTACTACGGCGACTGCCACGCGGTCGTCTACGTCGTCGATGCGGGCGACCACGAACGCCTGAGCGAGGGCTGGGAAGTCTTCGGTAACGGACTCCCCCTCTTTCTCTCGTCTGATATTCTGCGGCTAACAGGATGCGGTAACTCAGACATGGTCCTGTCGGCGCCGCAGATTCTCGGCGTCCCGCTGCTCCTGCTCGCCAATAAGCAGGATCGTCTCGACTCGCTCTCCGTTTCAGAGATCAGGCACGACTATGAGGTATGGTATCAGCATAAGATCGAGAGTGCGCGGCGAAGGCAGGGTAACGAGCTGGATAATGAGCAGCGGAGGGAGCGCATCGCCAGTTTGGATGTTATGGGCTTGTCCGCGTTGGAAGGGTGAGATAGATGAGCTCTTATACGTCGCAGGCGCAGAAGGCTGACAGTTTCGTTGTACAGAACGGGCGTTCGCGCTATCGTTGACTGGATCTTTATTCGAGTACAAAACAGTAAACGAAGGTACGCACCATGTCCATTCTAATGGCCTTTGCTAACCGGCCTGGTGGGTGTGCAGGGACGAACCTTAAGGACATCATCTATTTGGGCGGGCGCGACGTGCCCGTCGCCCCTCCTGGTTCTTACCCATGAGGATGCTTTTTTATGTGCTCAAGCTAACGCAAAGCAAGAGTGTAAAGACCCATACTATAGACCACTCCTTTTAATCAACTGGCTCGCGCCCTTGGTACCCGCGATCCTTTCCATCCTAAACCAGTCATATCGTGAATACAGCACGCGACATGTCACATCTGATGGCTCGACACCGTCGTCCAAAAACGGATAGGATAGAAACTCAGTGTAGAAGGCGGCGTGATCCGGAGGGCCATAAAAGATGAGGTTCCGTATGCCTCTGATCTTGTATCTGCGCGCGGCGGGTTATATCCTCGTGCAACAAGAACAAAAAATTGGGATAGACGGACCTGCGGTAGAAGTGGAAGCGCTCGCTAACGATCAAGAATGACTTTTTTCCGGAAAAAAAGGCTTGTCTGGCCCGCGAGATATCTTGATTCGTAGAATACCTGCGGAGGGTTTGAGCTGGTGTGTTTCAACCCTAGAGACCTGCTTACTCAGATAGCACGGCAAACGACAATTGTTGCTTCCGGAAGTGATTCTGCATCCGGGTGAAATCCAGAGACGACGGCACAAAAATGATGGTATTAGCACTCTGGACGGCCGACTTGAGGACGGCCGGAAGAAGTTGGTTGGTAAAATGCGAAAATCGCTTTTCCAGTTCGTCCTTGGCGCTCAGGCAATCAAATTGAATAAAGTTCTGCAAATCGTCGACGTTGGTTCGCTATGAAAATTGGGAGGGGTGAAATGAGTAATGCACTTGCCTGATCAAGGCCATCTGGTACTTGCACAGGCGCCCACCGCCGGAATGCACGCACTTTTCCTGCTAGATTTTTCAGCGACTGATTATAGAGGCTGCGAATTTCGGGTGTCTCGTAGGCGGATAACATGACCGTCTGCCGAAGATAGGCTGCGCTGCCAAGCGGTGAGCATCTTATGTCGTCACGGCACACGTGATCACCTACCGCCCATCCAAGTACCAAGGCTTGATGCGGGAAAAGTCTGCGTCATGTGATTCCTTCGGGAGTTGGTTGAGGTGCGTAAAGACAAACTAGAAACGGAATTTATGGTAAGAGTTCGGCCCTGTGAGTCATTTGAGACGCACCTGAGTATGCTCCCAGTTCTGCATCGTCAGAGCATCGACTTGATCAACCACGAGGATTTCTATGGAAGACAGAAAGTCGGAGTTCCTTGAATGGCGATGAGGTCACAATATTCCAATGAGGACCGACAACGTACTTTTCTTTCTCGATAGACATCCGCAAGCCCAGGGGACTGGCTATGATAATGTCGGATCCGTAAAATTCAGTGAATAGACGAACACTCTTTCTCGTCAGTTTCAGGCCCACTCGGAAGTCGTCGTCTGGGTTTCCCTCAAAGGTCTCGACGTGGTCGGGGGGATACGCATCAGGTTCTGCAGAGGCAAATTTATCCGCGACTCCCTCTGGGAGTCCAAACTCCTTTCGAAAGCGGTGTATATTCTCTATTTGGAAGGCCGGCGGAGGTGTGTGAGCGATCAGGGATTCTAGCCATCTTAGGCCAGAGGAGCGGAATGGGAGCAAGATGAGAACGGATGGTCTTATGAACCCTTGGTCCTGTACATCCTCTGGTGCTGGCGTACCAGCTTTCGCAGCATGCGCAAGGCGTTCATTATTCTTCAGAACACGCCGCCGTTTTCTGTTAGCTAGAATTAATAAGTGACTCCTGATCACTAGCAGGACGCATACTTGGTGATATGATCCAATAAATGCAGAGAGATGGACTCTCGAATGATTGGAGTTGTGTCTCGTGGCGTACACGTGTGGTAAAGATCACGGTGGCTAGTTAGGATGGACAAAATCTCGTCTTGGAGTTGTCGCAAGTCTAATTCGGGAAGTTCAAACAATGTACGATCGTTCTCTGAACGAACAGTCACACCTGCGGGCAACTTGGCTTGTCGCTTCTCAAAAGGGGACCGCAGTCGCTCGAGAATCTATAAGAAAGAGCATATTATTATGATGATCCCACCTGTATACTCTACGTACGTGTGACGAGCCTGCTTTCATTTTTTCAGGGCCAGACGACCCATCCACCTTTGATATCGCCACTTGGCCATTTTGGGAAAGGTCGAGGCCGACGTCGACCAAGAACATTTGTTCACAGAGTCGATCGCAGATTGGTTCAGAAATGATGGCGCTGATCCAAAGTGCCGTTCGTACGTCGACTCTTGTCCGGTCAGCTGAATGTCTGCTTGACCAAGGATACTGACACCTACCTTCAGTGTCCGATAGTTCAGCAACCTCATTCATGTCTACGTCTCCATCGTCCTTCTCTTCGCTTATGCTATCGGCAGCGGAGTCCGACCCATCTGCATTCACTTCGCTAAGAGAATTTGCAGAAATGTGATCCAGAAGGCGGCGCTTGTCGGCCTTGTGAGAAATTTGCTGATCGGTGCATTTCCGCTTCAGAGACTTGGCTGCGGAAACGTTGAGAAGGGTAAGCAGCCGTGTTGTGGGTGAGTTCCAGTCATTTGCATCCATTTCCTGCGTGAACGACCCAGACGGTCGGTGCAAAGCGCGTAAAGGACACGTGACCATCGCGACTGCCAAATCAGCTCAACGCGTCTCACGACTCGCTTGCACATCATCTTTACGCGTCCAATCTTGTTATCTGGTACCACCACGCAGGTGCAGGAGTAGCACTGGCCCTTGTAGGTGAATAGGGTCATAGAGAGCTTAGGTTAGTCTCATCGTCTTTCGCGGTACAAGGAGGCGCTAATTTGATGAAAGAGGAGTCGTATACCCCAGCTTCGCGTGCGCCGAAACTTCTCCATGATTGTCCTCTGTGTCGCAGAGAAGCCGTCTATCTCAAAATCAATCACCAACATCCTCTCCGGTGGTCGATTTCAAACGGTGAGCTGCATATAGTGTCCAATTTCTGTACCCACCTTATGACATTAGAGAGGTACGCGGAGCAACTTCATCAAGAATTATGACTTCGAATACCCCCAGTGCAGAGCGAATTTTATTTTTACATGCGTTGCAGGCCACGTATTAGGGCACGACTTTGCTCAAACTCACCGCAAATGGGATTCTTGCGACCCGTTTCATCTTTTTGATGCACCGATTGTGACAGAAGTACCTCCCGACAAGAAAGCTATTGTAGACAACCTGACAGTGGAAGCGCGGAAGGCTCAAAAACTCGTGATCTGGACTGACTGCGATAGGGAAGGAGAGAATATTGGTGCAGAAATTGTGAAGATATGCCGCAAGTCAGCACCGAATATCGTTGTGAAACGTGCACGCTTTAGTGCCATTATCGCTCAGTGCGCCGACTCGCATCTGTCATGATGCTCCAACAGGCCTGACTTTACAGACAGGCAAATCCACCATGCTGCCCAGCATCCAGTGGAATTGGATTATTCTCAAGTATCCGCGGTCGAGGCTCGAATCATTTTGGACCTTCGCATAGGCGCCGCATTCACTCGATTCCAGACACTTACATTGCAACCTACCTTTCCGCAGATTTCCAACGTAGTTTCCTATGGTCAGCGCTAACTAAAGCTTTCATCTATTCGTCCTGACGTTTGTGCAAGGCCCGTGCCAATTTCCCACGCTTGGTTTTGTTGTGTCACGCTTCGATCAAGTGAAGGCCTTCAAACCTGAGAAGTTTTGGTATATTTACTTGGCACTGACCCACAACGCGTCTGGAAACCAAGAGGAAACCCCGTTCACGTGGAGAAGGGGCCATCTCTTCGATCTTACCGTCGCGTATGCAATATATGAGGGCGTACTGGAAGACAACTTGGCTCGCGTAACAAAAGTCACGAAGAAGAACACAAAGAAATGGTACGAGCCTCCACGTGTTTGAGCTGCCTTTGCCGACGTGGTCTGTTAGGAAGCCACTCCCTCTCACCACTGTAGAACTGCAAAAGAGTGGCTCCCGTCTGCTCAAGCTTTCGCCAAAGAAGATTTTGGATGTACGCAGTCTTATCGCTCTTCGATAGGCTCGGCTTGATAGGAGTGATCAAAGATCGCCGAGCATCTGTATCAACAGGGATTTCTTTCTTATCCAAGGACAGAGACAGATCAGTACGACGCACAATTCGACTTCATGTCGTTGGTTGCGAAGCAAGCCGTCGACCCAGGCTGGGGAGCCTTCGCTTCAAAGTGAGTTCTCCCTTCGGCTTCAATTACTCCGCTGACTTATCTAGTCTTCAAGACCAAGATGGCTTTTCTCAACCTCGTAGAGGCAAGAACAATGACCAAGCACATCCTCCCATCCATCCGACGGCGCACGCTGGCAACCTGGCAGGAGACGAAAAGCGTGTTTACGAGTTGATCACCAGAAGGTTCCTTGCCTGTTGCTCGAAAGATGCTGTAGGATTCGAGACCACTGTTGACGTTGTATATGGCGATGAAGAGTTCTATGCAAAAGGTGCGCTTGTCAATGGCTTCGCCCCGTACACCAACATCCAATCACACCGCAGGTCTTATTGTACTGGAACGAAACTACTTGGATGTGTACCCGTACGACAAGTGGCAGGGTAAAGAGCTACCAAATTTTGAAGAAGGGGCGACATTCGTACTGTCAGTCTGCGAGCTTCGGGATGGTACCACGAGCAAGCCGTCCCTTCTCACGGAAGCGGATCTTGTTGGCATCATGGACAAAAATGGTATTGGAACCGATGCGACTATCGCCCAGCACATCGATACGATCATTAACCGCGAATATGTCATCCCACGCATGGATGGCGCCGTGAAGTATTTAGTCCCATCGACCCTTGGGATAGGTCTTGTGAAGGGTTACAACGACATCGGCTTTGATCGAAGCTTGAGCAAGCCGCAGCTCAGGCGTGAGGTACGTAGGGTTGCGTGTCAGAACGTGCGAGCACTAAGCCCGTTCGTCAGACGGAACGCAACATGGTCGCAGTCTGTCAGGGCACGAAGTCGAAGAACGACATGATCGTCGAAGCTGTCGAGCAATACAAGGACATGTTTGTTAGGGCTCGAACCAATTTTGCCAAAGTCACTTCGGTATTTACTTTCACACGACGCACCAATGCCAATCCGACTGACTCGGTTGGTCCAGAGCGTTCGCAGACATATCACAAGGGATGGCCGGCCGGGTGGAGGCGGAAATAACGGGAACGGTGGTCCCCGCCACCCGGCGGAGGGGGAATAACGGAAATGGGGGGGTCCTCGTGGCCGCAGAAACAATGGTAATGGTAATGGTGGCCTCCCCCCGGCGGAAATGACGGGCCCGGGAACGGTGGTCCTCCTCCCCCTGCCCCCCTGGTCGAAATGACGGAGAAGGAAGGAGAGGCCGTGACGCGACGCGAAACACGCGTGGTGCTGCTGCGCCTAAACGGAGAAGTGCCTCGACCAGAGCACGTCGGGCTGCCCCCGCGCCGGTAGCGGTAGCGGATCCGGATAGCGATGACGGTGCGGTCCTCTTGCCCTCCATTCGTCTCACGCTTTACCCCCCAAATAGCACTCTGGGGTGCCGTTCCCCCGCTGCCGCCCGTGGACCGGCAGTGCCACCAGCGCCCCACCCAAACCCTCCGCGTCCGAATCCTCCTCTCGGCCGCCGCCGTCAACGTCTCGCGCAGCACCGGCGGCGCCCCAGACGGCGCCGCGACCCGCGCCAGATAATGTACCGAACCCCTCAGGGCCGCAAATTAACTGCTTCTGCGGCAAGCCGTCCGTGGAGCTCACGGTCAAGAAAGAGTCGGCGAACAAAGGGCGTCAGTTCCGGCGATGCGGACAGCCGAAAGCTGCGATTTCTTCGAGTGGACTGATGAGCCTCCGCGGGATGCGGGCATGAAGCGAGCTGGTGGGGGGCCCCAATCCCGCCTTCTATTCCTGCGAAGAGGTCACGCACAGACGATGCGTACGTATCTTTCGCATCACAACTCTACGCATACGAGCTTTTCTCCATCAGGCCTCAAGGAAGTATTGTCAATGTGACCTGACGGCGGTACTCAAATTGTGAAGAAGGAAGGTCAGAACCAAGGACGACATTACTGGAGCTGTCCGAATTCGCAAGCAGCCTCGTGCAGTTTCTTCGAGTGGGAAGACGACCCCGCGACAGGCGTCACCGTCGCCCCACTCAATACCAGAACACAGAGCGCAGGGAGCCAGCAGACGACTGGAGAATGTTTCAACGTGCGTGCCATTGCCATGCCAACCTCCGCCTCACTTACGTTATTATCACCAGTGTGGCCAGCCTGGGCATTGGGCGAGCGGTACGTGCGGCCGTCGATAATCTCACCTTCTTGACTGACGCACGTACATAGCATGCCGGCGGGCAACCAGCGAAATAACCTGAAACGCTCCAAGACGTCAGTCCCGTCCAAGTCAAGAGGGGCGCAGGCGCAGGTGGCGCAGAGTGCTTCAAGTGTGGGAAGGAGGGACATTATAGCAAGGGTAAGTGTGACGCTCGTACGTTATATCGTTACATTCTGCTGATTACGGTTCCCCAGACTGCCCGGACCCTGGGTTCAGCACCACCACTGGGGGGCCAAGCCGCGGGTCAGGTCGTGGTCAGGCCGTAAGGCTTCCTCATCGCGCGGGACGTCTCGAGGACGGGGCAGAGGTGGGAAGAAGGCTGTGTCGAAACCCGAAGCAAGACGGGGGCATTCGGAGCTGCAGACGACGATTGGGACTGAAGACACACGGCGACAGTTCTGACACCGTTTTAATTATTACAGTACCCTCTCGTGTCCAGAGTCCGCTTCGAGACTCTAGACGCCTGGAACTATAACCCTAATTCATATGGTATTTGCTCGGTTGTAACACATAGTGCTCTGGCATCATATATAGCAAACGTAGTAAATAGTGTAAATCATCATGTAATAAAATGGTCCAGAAGCCAACAAACATTAACGTGACGACAGAGGATTAGAAAGTAAATTGTTACACGGGTTTCGCATCACGCCGGATGATGGTGACGCAAGCCATCATCGTATCCCAAAGCTCCTTGGGTGGCATTTCCGACTTCTCTAAGCGGGCTGGTGCTGGTACTGCGGCTGGCTCCGTCGGCTGCGGCCCGGATGCCGGCGAACCCTGCTCGACAAGGCTCATCGGCGCATACGCAGTAGAGAGGAAAAGCTTCAAGAACCCGAATTATACGGCTCGCCATCATTGAGCGTGAACGCCAGAGCCTCCGACCCGATACTTCCCGTGCCGATCGTAAGCTGCCCACCCTTTTGCAGTGGCGGCGCGGCGGGGTTGGCAAGAAGACTGGGCGGATGGTGTACCCAGTCGCGTCCATCCAGAACAGGTAGGGCCAGAGGTCGACGTCGGAGCCGTTCTGGAGTGAGACGGCGTAGAGGGTGTTATCGTCGAGCGTCAGAAGCGCCTTCCCGTCCTCGAGCAGGTTCTCCTCGGTCGGCGACCACGACTCGCCGTCGAGCCTGTGGAGCCCCATCGCTACGCGCTTGCATAGTGGTGCTTTGGAGTTTTTGCGGTGCAGGTGCTGGTGGAAGGTCGCGGCTGCGTCGATAGCCTTTACGTCGTCCAGGACGTGGCGCGTGTCGACTTGGACGATCTGCGGGCAGTTGTCGCTGATGAGCGAGTCGTGGCGTTGGATGGACAAGCAGTCGAGCGGTTCTGCACTGAGATGTGCGCCTGCTTGGCTTTTGATACCCTGACTATGGAACATCCTCCGGGGGTGGCCTCTCGCTGAGGCTTTTCGGGAAGCTTTTGGCGTAGCTTCCACCATCGCTGGAGAGACAGGCTTGTCTTCTTGAGATGGACTTTGAAAGGAGTTCTATTGTTCCAGCGCGTAACGCGGGCCCAGCCTTCCTTGACGAAAACAGGAGATTGGGACTTGACTTTTGCTAGGCACCATGTCGAGTGTACCACGGATACTGGAGAGTAGCGAGGACGGGGTTTAGGGAGCCATGGACGTTATGCTTGTGCAAGCTGAACTCGGTACTCTCCACCACCCCATGAATGGCGCCGGCGGTGATACGGACCTCTTTGTCGATGAAGACGGCAGGGACGTAGCAATGGTCGGGTCTAAATGGGGCCCCATTAAAGAGGATTCGGTCCTTGTTCTTGCCGACGCAGACAGGGTGCTGCTCTCCGCCGTGGATAGCGAGGTTTTTGAGGAGCTTGTCGTACGATATTTCGTGAAACGATTTGGTATCCTTCGCCCTTAGAAACGCCATGGTAAAACGTCCACCCTCTTTGTCCTCGGCGGCACCCTCGCCTTGGTTGCATGCTAGGATAGTCACGTGAGAATTAGCAGCTTCCTGGTAAAATCCGTGGCCCGAAAGAGAGACTTTGCGACCTGTGCCGCGCCAGAGACCCGCGTACAGGTCGTCTGACGTGAGTTTAGTCGCGGATGGGGCCCAGCGGGTATTGATTCGAGTGCCGGAGCCGGAGCGACTGCGAACCGGGGAGAAGGAACAGTCCAATATGAGAGTGATATTGTCACCCTTTACCTCGCTAAGTTCGTTGATCATCGCTTGCATGGACCAATCGGTGATGCCTGGAACACGATTTCCACGTACACGTGTACCATGATCATACGAACATAGTATGTCTACGTGCAGAGGGCGTCCGTTCTGCCATCCATCGGGTGCAATGGCGCTACTGCCGTGGCCAGCAAAGTAAATGATGATGGAATCGCCGGATTGGATGGAGGGATTGTTGACGAAGTGGGACATGAACGCATCCTCGATGGCACTTTTCGTGGCGTTGCTGTCAAGGAGCATGCATATATGGTCGCGCGGGACGTGGAGATTGTTCATGAGCCAACGCTTCATTTTGAGTGCGTCATCGACACAAGACGCTAAATTCCAAATTTTGCTGGATCTGTACTGGTCGATACCAATAAGGAGAGCATAAACAGACGACGCCATCAATCTGAAAGATGGTCAGTAAGCAGAATTTCTGAGTGTCAGAACGAGCGACGTACTTTGGGATTGGTAGTAAAAGGGTGTTGAGTGCTAACGGAGTGAGTTGGCCTGACGGCTCTTTTGAAGTGACGAATTGTGATTCGATGGAACCCAGTCAACTACCAGAAGCCTCGCGCCAAAGAGCATTGAATTGCAATCACTCGATGTTAGCGTCACCAGTCTCGTGTTCTCAATGAGTACGTTCGGCAATTGACGTACAAGCATGAGCAACTTGGTGTCGATTCTCGAGAAATGGTGGCACCCTACTCCACAAGCGGGAAATTAGCCCCTCAATGAACGAGGATATGTGAGTCAGTTAAGCGCATGTTCGCCAGGGAAGTTGCTGAGTATGGGTCCGGCGCGAAAAACATGAGGCTAAACATCCCCGTAACGTAAATTGGACGGATGACGATACACGCAGATTACTTCTGTGAGATAGGGGCCGCACCAGCGGTCTGGTAGCCACGGTTCTAGCTGCAAGGCCAAATGCCCGACGTACGAGTAGGATATTGAGGTGATACTTGGAAAGTAGCCCTGGGCCCATTGCAAAGTTCACAGGATATCGTCGCTGGGGAAATTCTTGGGAAAAAAACGTAAGAAGATGAGCGCCATTCTGTGAAAAAAACTGGGACTGAGGTAAGCGACGAAAGATGAGCGGAAGAGTGAGAAGAGCAGCGACCTTCCCCAAGGATTTAGGCACGTGGGAGAATTGCGGCCCGGTAGACCCGCTGTGACACTATTGGCAGAGGAGGCTACGCTGATCACTGAAGAAACATGGCGTTCATCTGTCAACAATGCAAGCAACCGCTCCAGGTACTTCCTTCCGTGTTCATTGGTCGATTATATTGAAATAGTTTCCTAGTTGGACGCATCCCTTGTCGATCTTGCTCCTTCTGCGTATGATATGATAGTTGGATCCCTCCCACCGCAGCTGAACGTTCAACATCCTGCCCCGGAAGAAGAGAAGCTCGTTCAGTTGCCTGCCCCGTCATCTGCGAAGGCAGCATGGAAGTCCACCAGGCAGTCAAGTGGCCGTTTACAACCCCAACTTTCGCCCCGGGCACAGGGAAAGCTACCCCAACGTCCCCCACTTCTCCCGAACGAGTCCTTTGTGATACTGCAAGACAGTGTGATCAATAACATCCCCTCGCACTTATCTTTCCCGTCACAGACACCCAAGTTGTCACCGACCGAGTCAGGCGCAGCAGCTCAGACGAACGACCTACCGGTGGACGACACCCCCCATGTGCACCCTTCTCCATTGTCTCATCACCTCCGCTCAACACAACGGCTTTTGAATTTACTGTCCAGTCGAACAGACGTCGATCATCCATTATGTGCAGAGTGCACACATGTCCTACTCTCAAACCTCACACGCCAGTTGGAGGAGACCAAAAAAGAGCGTGACGGATACATCGCCTTTGAGAAGGAAGCGAAGAAAGAGAAGGAGCGAGAGAAGGATGGTTTGAGCCCTCAAGAGGCGGAGCGGAAGATAGCTCGATTAAAGGACGACCAGTGTATCGCTATCGAGCAACTGCGGGACGCAGAGCGAGAGCGTGAACAGCTCGCCGAAGAGTTGCGCTCATTGGAGCTGGAAGAGAAGTCTCTTGCAGAAGAGGAAGAAGAGTGCGTGCTAGTTCATTTCCCTCGACCAACATTCAAAACGGTGTTTCACCGATCAGATTTTGGCGCTCTTACAACGCACACCTGCTAAGATCAGCTGAGCAAAATTCTCAGCTCGCATCACTCCGCGCGACATATGCTGCTGACACTGCCACCCTTGAACGACTCGAACGCACGAACGTGTACAACGATGCCTTCTGTATTGGGCACGACGGCGTATTTGGCACCATTAACAGCCTTCGTCTCGGACGGGTTCCTGGAGTACCTGTGGGTCTGACTAACGTAGCCTCCTTCTCGGAAGTCTGATGCAGCCCGTTTTAGGTCGAGTGGGCTGAGATCAATGCGGCCTGGGGGCAAACCTTACTTTTGCTGTACACTATCGCCCGCAAATTGGATTTCACATTTGAAAAGTCTGTTTTATTGGACGACCATTCATCATCAGTCGCTCACCGTACCCCATAGTTATCGCCTGGTCCCTATGGGATCTTTCTCTCGCGTCGAGAGGACTACCGGGGATAAGGCGACGTATGAGCTATATGGATCCGGCGACTTACACCTTGGGCGATTGCTCCACAACCGGCGATTTGACTTTGCGATGGTAGCCGTGCTCGACTGCTTGAGGCAGCTCATGGACTGGGTCAAGTTACAGGACTCAAGCGTAGAGTTCCCGCACCAGTGAGTCTTAGACTCAACTCCTCGGATGAACGTAAATGGAGCTATTGATGACGTACTAACTCCTTCAGGGTTGTCAGGGATAAAATTGGTGACTCCTCTGTAAAACTGCAATTTAACCAGGAAGAAACATGGACGAGGGCGTTGAGGCACGTTTTACTTGCCCTTAAAATCTTACTCAAATGGACGACCAGTGGGAATAATGGCTGATGAGCTTACTTAGACGGATCAAATCTTTACCCGTAGTCTGCTTAGTGATCCGATGTTTGTACAGTAATCCAATGTTTGTACAGTAATCAATATCCAAAATCCAAGATCCATCCATATTCAAATGTATAAATTGCGCAATGGGTCGGAAGGATCGCGTGCAAACACCTTATCATAATGGGTCTCTTGTCTCTTGGGACGCCTCTACACTGGAATCAAGCAAAGCACTATGCAGATCACGTTCGATACCATGGCGTCACTCAATTCTTGAATATTTGGGATCGTCTCAAGGACAGGCAGGGTGATGAGCTCCTCTGGGGGGACGAGGTACTGAGACCCCCTCTCCTCCAACTCTCTGCACCCACTCATCTCCCGCCCGCCGACTGCAGGTCGAGTATATGATCGTACAGCTCGACGATGACGCCAAAGATGCCGTGCTCTCTCTCTGCCAAACTGACATCCTGGGCAAGTTGCAGGCCCTATCGATCGAAATGGACGCAAAGTCGGGGGGCTCGTAAGTTTTTTGTATTCACCCTCACAGACTGGGGTCACTCACCTCTTCCGCTTCAGGTCGCCCCACCGTTATTCCATCCCGAGTATGGAAGGTACATGCTCGAATCCACTCCCGGTGCGCCTTACACCGGCTGCGTCCGTGACCTAGTGTTGGTCGAGCCCAACATGCGCCTTCGGTGGGTTTTCATCGACTCTTGAGTATTCAGCAGAAAGTTGACGAGTTAGCCGCCCACCCCACAAGGAGGCGCCTGGCACGTTCGAAATTGAAATCCAACCAAATACCGATGACCCTCACGTCCTTTCCACGCCTCGGGGTGCCTGGAAAGTTTACGGAGCCATACTACGATCCCACGGAAGCTGTCTCCAGCCACAGTCTATTTCTCCCTGAGCAGGTCACCAACCCCCATGCTCGATTTCCGTACGTCTCAGTGTCCCTCGCATTTTACGAGTAGATTCAGACGTGTTGACGATTTCCAGAACTCTCACTGCGAACATCAGAAGGCGGCGCAGGTCAAAGGTGGCCATCAACCTTCCCATATTCATCGATGACCGCACCCCGCGCCCCTTCGTAGACCCCACCATCCCGTGGCATCGGAATGTCTTTCCAGAAGATGCAGGTGGGGCTTCTCGGAGCTTTCTGCAATGCAACCGCAGACGATCTAATTTTACACTCTCAGAGGCAAAAAACGGCGCCGCACTCATCGATCACATCTACATGGACGCGATGGGTTTCGGTATGGGATGTTGCTGTCTACAAGTCACGTTCCAATGCTGCAATATCGACCAAGCCCGCCGCATGTACGACGCTCTCATACCCATCGGTCCCATAATGGTATGTAACTTAACGGCTGCATACTTTTCTGTCTTGCCTGATGCCGTTTATAGCTCGCATTGACGGCTGCAAGCCCGCTTTGGCGGGGCTACATCGCCGATGTGGACTGCCGGTGGAACGTAATAGCTGGGAGTGTGGACGATCGTACAGAGGAGGAGCGAGGCCTCAAGGTAAGGGGTTGGCTGGTTGGTTGGTGACATTCGAGGCTTACGGGCTGGGCGTTTAGCCCCTCAAAGAAAATCGAATGAAGATCCCCAAGTCTCGCTATGACAGCGTAGACTTGTATATTTCAGAGGTTTGGATGAACCGTCCGGAGTACAACGACAACACTCTCCCGATTGACGAGGCTCTTTATGAGCGCATGCGCAAGCACGGTGAGTACCCTCGTCGTATTTTCACCTCGGCGTTAATCAACAATCGCGTTCACAGGAATCGATGAATTACTTTCAAAGCACATTGCCCATCTATTTATTCGTGATCCTATTGTAATATTTTCCGAGCTCATCGATCAAGACGACAGTCAGAGCACAGACCATTTCGAGGTCAGTTCATTTCTAGCTTTTTTTCGGATAAGCGTTGACGACTCCACGAGCAGAACATCCAATCCACCAATTGGCAGACTCTGAGATTCAAGCCACCGCCTCCCAAGTCGCCCATCGGCTGGCGCGTCGAGTTCCGCAGCATGGAGGCGCAAATGACCGACTTCGAGAACGCCTCCTTCGTAGTGTTCATCGTGCTCCTCTCACGAGCGATAATGAGCATGAACCTGAACTTCTACATCCCCATCTCCAAGGTACGCTTCTACACCTGTAGTCGATACGTCAAGCGCTGACCGGACATGCAGGTCGACGAGAACATGCGTCGCGCACAACAGCGCGATGCCGTCAACGAAGCCAAGTTCTTCTTCCGCCGCGAAATCTTCACACCGGCGTCGTCGCGCGCCACGTCCGGCGCGACGACTCCAGACGACTCCTCGGCCTCCCTCTCGCGCCCTTCCTCGACGTCCTTACTCGGAACGTCCAACGGAACGACGAACGGCCGCAAGCACCGCGTAATGCCGAACTGTTTCCCACCTCCGCCCGCGCCGACACCCGAAGAAGCTGGCGGAAGCGTGAATGAGGAGTACGCAGAGTACACGATGGACGAGATTATCAATGGCCGCGTAAGTGACTTCTCCCAATACATACAGACCTATTCAGCCTGATTGTTTTTTTTTGGACAGGGCGATGCGTTCCCCGGACTTATCGGTCTCGTCGAGGCATACCTCGATACGCTCGATATGAACGAGCTGGAGCTACGCAAGATTACGAGTTACCTTAACCTCGTCCGGCGGAGGGCCAACGGCTCGCTCAAGACGCCAGCCACATGGACTCGCGACTTTGTTCGGTCCCATCCTTCGTATAAATTTGATTCGGTCGTTTCTAAGGAGATCAACTATGATCTCGTGGTGGCCGTAGACGAAATGTGAGTCGCTCGATATCCTGCGCGCGCTTGCAACATGAATGAATTCTGTATACCTGCAGTGAGCGCGGTGTGCGTCGCGTTCCCGATCTCTTACCCGAAGATTATATGGGCAGCGAGCAGGATTCTGCAGACGATTAAGGGTCACGTGCTGTCATTTTGGGCATGTTCAACAATTCAATCGCGAGGTCTACATGACTGGGTCCTGGGCGGTCAAAGTTTATGTTATACGAGACAGTCTGAGTTGTGGGATTACAAGGGGTAATAGAACGAGTTTTGGATAGACGAAAACAGTAGCAATTGCACACAGAACGACACGATCATAAGTCTCAGAACCCACTGGCGGTCACGCGCAGCTGTTCCAGCTTTTTCAAAACTTCGCCAACGGACCGGTCCAGCTCACCCGCAATTGCGCTCTGCTTAGTTGGCGGCAGCATCGCGAACGTCTCGCACAAGTCTCCATCGACGACCGTCTTGACGGGGACGTAATACCCTCTCCACGCCAAGTGGTCTCTCCCAATAAGACTCGTCTGCTCCGTGCGGATGTGCTGCTCGAGCGTCGAGATGAAGTCCACGTCTTCTTTTGACGCCAGCGGCACGAGCACGCCAATCGTGCCGTGCAAGCCTGTATAGAGCAGCACCTCACGCCCGCCGGCGACCATCGAAACCTTATGGATGCTCGTGATCAGATCTCCGACGTGGAAGTGGGCGAGGAGTTGCGTCTTGTGCGGCGCGCCCATGAATAGGCCCTTTTCGTGTAGAATGCCTGCGCCAGTTGGGTCTTCGTCAACCTGGTCTGATACCTTGGCATCTAAGCGGTTTACGAAGACGTTGCCGAAACGATCTCCCGCTGCGACGGTTGTGTAATCCACCATCGTAGAGCACGTGATCCAGCGCGGCTGAGCGTCGTCTGCGAAAATGAGAAGCCGGTTTTCTGGGGCCTTGTAAACGGCGAAGTAGACTGATTCTTGCATATCGCCGACTAGGATGCGTGAGCCCTGCGTGCTGAGCGTAATGATGGCTGCCCCGATGGTCTAATGGGTATGAGCAAACGAAAATATCCTGTAGCTTCTAAGAGGCACCTTGTTCTCGGCTTTCCGCAGCATTTTCTTTTTGCCGATATCATAGATCCTCAAAGCCTTCCCAACACCCGCAACCAATCTCCCTTGGAAGGCAAGGAGTGCCAATGGAACGTCATCGATCTCCGTCTATACGAGGTGAGCAAGCGAGTCAGGTGACTGATAAATCAACATACTTTGTGGATCATTTCAAGGTCCGCTCCATCCTCCGTGAACTTGTATACCCGCAAGAATCCACTTGTACATGACCGCGGGGCTAGTAAAGTGTCCTGTGCCGTTCCCACCACAAGATGCAGCTCATTATTCTGTGCCTCGAAAGGCACAACCGCCAGCGAAAATGCCGCTTCGTTGTTGTCGATTTGAAGAACACGAACTGTTTTACTCTAACGTGCGAACGTACTTCAACTTATCGCCGATAAAGAAAAAGGAAATTACTCACCTCGATGGGGTCGACGATGCGGATACAAGAGCCCCAAGTCCCGGCTGGTGCCCTTGGGTGACCAAATTGTTCCTGTGGAAGTTCAAGGACTGCGTCGTCCACTGCCTTCTTTTGTGATCGCTGCAGATACGCATACACGTCAATTTTACATAAAACCCTTTACAGCGAAAATCACTTGCCAATTCCTGGACCTTCTTGCCAGCAGCGTCATCTCCTAGTACCCTGTGATCGGACTCGATAATGTAGAAGTAGCTATTGTTAGGATGAGTGATAAATCTCCGTGGCGTGTATGAGAGCTGAAGTGAGTCCTGCTTGAGCTTTGTACCAAGTTTTGGTATTTGGAAGATGCTGGAAAAAAAGAGGCAAGAAGTAAGAAAGAATCATAACGAATAAGAAAGCAGCGAAAGGTATAAGTTCAGTAGGAACAATTGGTAATTAAAAAATTATTTCGACATCGACTCATCGAGTTATCCGGTCCGTTTATCTCATCTTATCGCGATAACGATGTCAAAATATTGCCAGAAAACTCACCGTAGCACATTGCCCGTAATCCCAATCAAGCCTTCCGGGCACAGCTCGGCAGAGAAGCTCCATGAATAATCAAGGGGGTCGAAGATAAGCGGAGTAAAGTGCATGAGGTTTTGATGTGTGTAGTTGAGCCACGTCCGAGAGGACAGCGCGAGGATTGCCGGTTGTGCTTTTACTTGCACGCGAATGAGGCGAACTGGACGTGTACCAAGAAATCTGTGGATGGGACGAGATTAATACGAATTACTTCGGTGTCGAAGAGAACAGGTACCTCGTCCGCGTGTCAGTGAGTTGACCACTCACTGGATCCAAGACAGTTCTGAGAAGGACGCCAGTCTGAAGACCAATATTGACAAAGACTGTGGGTTGATTCCGGTTAATTCCGGCATCCAGCATATCTACGATACATATTGAGGAAGGCGGTGAGGTCAGTGCTTGCAGACTAATCGTCTCTAGTGTGCTGTCTGGGTCCAAAGAAATGATGCGAACTGTCTGGTCCTCGCAACCCACGGCCTATAAGAGGAAGCGTTAGCTCGTGCCTTGAGCCAGACAATGTGCTTACGAGATACGGTGTTCGCTGTCGCCCTTCTGGGACCTCCCCGATGCTCAGCGCAAGGACTGTACTCCCCATTGCCTTCCGATCCTGATATTCGTTCAGTTGACCATCCAAGTCCAACTCAAAGTACACCAATTCGGCCGAACTCAAAGCCACGACAACTTGCCGCTTGTTTGTCGTCGCCGCAACGATAGTTTTGCCGGAAGGCACGCGCCATTCGTTCACCCGACGGTCGACTAGGACGTGCCGAATACCGAGTGGATGGACTTGCAAGAGGGCGTCATCCCCTATCTGTTGCACGGCCAGGGTTGGCGCGGAGGAAAGGAATCCAGTGTCTTGGACTTCTTCTATGTTTTCACCGATAGAGAGAACAAGAGTGCCGTTCACAAAAGAGAGTATAATGTAGGAATCGTATACTTCTAATAAAAAGTTGAGGGTCACGCTCATCATCATGGGATGAGAACTCACCGTCGCTTCTAGTTTTGACTGTCCATACAGCATTCGGAATACCAGGTAGATCAGAACTCACAGTCTCCTCGACCTCAAGTCCATGTCGAAGCGTCCGAAGTACACTTCGTGAGCCACGGCCATTTAGGGTGAAGATCTGGGGAGTGTCGGAGTTGGGGAGTAGATTTAAGACCTTAGAGTCTAAGATGGGGTTCAGGGATTCAAGCTCGTCTGCTAAAGCCAAGTTCTCGAGAGGCCGCGGTCGGAAATAGGCTCGAGGGAGTTGCTGGTTCGGTTGGGCCATGCCATACGCAGGATAATCTCGGGAGCTGAATTCCTTCTCGTCGTCATCGTCACCAAGCTTTTGGAACTGATACAGTTGTCTACAAGGAGCTTAGGGTCAATGGGCTGGATCTTGCGAAGGGACTGATTACGCACTGATTTCCAAACTCGGATGCGACGAAAAGAAAACCAGATTTTAGAATGCACAGGCTAGCAGCGACAGGTACAGTGTCAAAGTACTTGATTTTTAGCGCCTTGACTTCCTCCTCCTCGTGTTCAATAGTGATCTTATATAAATCCCCCTCCTCACTTTGCAAGAGGAAGAAGAATGCACCCTATGTGGACATTTTAGCGATTGCATAGACCAGAGAGATATGTCCGGCTCACCTTCATTTTGTGCATTACCGCTGCTATGATGATGAGGCCACGCCCGCTGTCTCCAAGTGGGTGCTTCCGCCGAGGAATTGGAATGCGGTGCTGAGGTGCGTCGGCATTGCGATAGATGATATGGTCTTCCGTGCAGACGAGTACACCCGAAGGGCCATCAAAGCGCTCGGTTGACGCAAGCTGCCCCCCTGGAACCTGTACAAGGAAATTCGCTTTCGGATCTGTTGGTTCGCTCCATTTTCTCACAACATGGTTCAGGCCCAAGTCAAGTTCGTAGTAGGTCAAAAACTATATATGTGTCAACTTTTTTTAGCCCAGTAAAAAAGGTGTGCCAACGTACCTTGCCAGCGTTCGCCGCTGCCTCCCCTGTTGGATCTTGGTCAGCTTCTGTGTAGTCTACTTCCAAAGCAGCAAACATCGGGTTCTCAAAGCCAACGTCTACGCCAACAATGTGATGGACGATAGAGGAGGTTCTATGTGCCTCCAGAGGTGAAGAAATCGTGAGATTGGCGGCAGCGTCGCGATTTAGAATGTACACGAGTTTCGACTTCTCCACGGCGGCGATCATGACGGCGCGTCCCTTTGGGTCAGTGGCGAGGTATTGTCCGGGGACAACCCTCCGTGTGCCAGACTTTCCAAAGGTTTCTTGATGAACCTTGACGAAACTGCTGGTGCGAGGGTCATAATCGAGGATCACAATGCGACCAGAATCCGATCCTACAATTGCGTAGTCTGAGAGGGGTGAGAGAGTGAGTGAAAAGAAGGGTTCATATACTTACAGTTGCTTACCCTTGGTCCCTCCCGTGAGTCGAAAAGCTGCTAAGGAGCGAATGGAGCCAAAAACATCGGTTGCGATAATTGTTGATAATTTTCCTGTCTGGACATCGGGGCGTAGAAGTTGAAGACGCGTTCCATGAGAGATAATAATCTCCTGCTGCCTCGCGCCGGAGAAATTGCCAACAATGGCTTGAGGCGACGCGGTGGGATGTTGAAGAGTCAAATTGTACAAGTGCATTGACAGACTCAAGGTGCTTTGCTCAACACGGAGTTACCAAACGCAAACAATCGCGATTATATAAGCACTCCGTCTTAAGTCCGCCTTTCATCGATTTCGAACGAGGGCTACCAGTAACTACTGATGCAACCCATCTATACCGAATGTCCCAGGGATAAGGTAAGCTTACATATCTATGAAGTCGGTGGGCACATCTTACAATCGATAGGGAGAGTGCTGGGAATCTGTTCAGCCAAATGTGCAACGGTGGGCCTTTTAATCTTACAATCGATAGGGAGAGTGCTGGGAATCCGTTCAGCCAAATTTGCAAAGGTACCTGAAGAGCGGAGATGGAAAGCTTCAAAAACTGGTCCCGTGGATGGAAGCGTTCCCATGAACGATTTCCTGATCTGAAATTCCTCGTATATATGGCTCGACATACTCGAAAACTTATCTCACGGTTCTCACTTCTCTACCACCATGGCGCCGGTTGAGACAGCTACCGCTGACGACAGTAACGAGCAGTACAAATATGCTCAGTACAAAGTATGTGCTCAAGTATGTGCCACCCTAGGAAATGCTCAACCTGTCAATTCGTCCTTCAGCCAACTTTCCCAGTCGTTTCCTGGGAGCCTCTAAAAGAGGTTGAAATAATTGAAAGGGGCTTGGCCGCAGATCCCGAAAAGAAGAACTTACTTTCGGCGGCGTCCAAAGTAATCACTCTCACACCTGCGATTGGCACAGAGCTTCATGGGATTGACTTGCGCCTACTGTCTGATGAACAGAAGGACGAGCTGTGTGTCTGATTTCAAAGCTGTCGCACCGCCAGATCATCCCCCCTCACTGGTTACACCTTCCCTACAGGTCATTGTTAGCTGCAGAGCGCGGTATCGTATGTAAGTATTCTGCACTGTCCAAATATACACGCATTCGTGTCAACTGACTTGGCGCAAGTCTTACGGAATCAGGACATTAATATCCACGAGCTGCTTGACGTCATGCGCTACTGGGGCCCACTCCACAAAAACGCAAGGACCCCCGTCCCGCAAGAGCCAGGTCTGGAAGAGGTTCATGGTTCGTCTCTGCGAAAGCTGCCCAAACTGATGACGATCTTACCTTACTACCTCCCCAGTCGTCTATAGCGACTCGTCGAATCGGACCGACCCCACCGCGAAGCGTTGGCATACAGACGTGTCGTTCGAAATACAGCCGCCCGGCATGACGTCGCTCAAGATACTCACGGGCCCAGAAACCGGCGGAGACACGATCTGGTCCTCTGGCTATGCCCTCTACTCGTCCTTCAGCCCCGGTTTTCAGACTTACCTCGAGGGCTTGTCCGCCGTGCACAGTGCCATCGAGCCGGCGCAAAACGCGAGTGCCGGGGGAGTACATATCCGTCGTGAGCCAATCGAGACTGTGCACCCGGTCATACGTGTGCACCCGGCCACAGGCTGGAAGAGCGTCTTTGTCAATCCCAGTGGGTGTGCCACCTCATGCCGTCCATTCAGGTCATGTCGTACAACACGCATGATAACGATCGTCAAAACGCTTGACCTGTTGATGCGAGTCTTGACGTGTGTGCACGTATAACTTACGCTCTCTCGGACAGGTTCAACGCGGCGAATAATAGACGTTCCCAAGGCAGAGTCTGACGCGATCCTCGCGTACCTCTTTACCCAGATCGCCGAAAGCTACGATTTTCAAGTGCGTAACAAATGGGAGCCAAACGACGTTGCGATCTTGGATAACCGAGTAAGCTTGAGTTCCCATGTTTTCTCCTCTTCCCATTTTTCCTTCTTTTCATTTAGTGAGCTCAGATTGAACGTAACTTCTATTTAGGTCGTGATCCATACCGCAACCAGAGATTTCTGGCCCGCTAGACGCCATGTGCTTCGCGTAACCGCGCAGAGCGCGCGCCCGATCTCGGTCGCGGACTACGAGCGCACGACTGATAAGCGTGCGCGCGACCGCCAGCTGGACCTCTGGGAGCGTCAAGGCATCCAGTTGCCCGCGCAGAAGGATCCACTCAAAGTTGGGGCATACGGTAACTAATATCTTAGCCCCAGCCTTCAAGAGTTGGTGCTGATGGTGCCCCCTGTACGATACGACACACGGAGACTCGTTCTTGACCGGATGTTTTTGACAAAGAAAGGGTGGGGTGGATCGAAGTGTGTATCCGCCGATCTCACAGATCTTGATGTCAGTCAGTTGTTAGAATATACGATATTATGAGGCAAATCTGGAGACATGGGAACACGGGAATGAGCGTGAACGGCTACGCGGCCCGGTCTTCCTCCACACGGTTTCAGTACGGTTTCACTTCGGTTTCTGATTCCGACTGTGATTTCTATCTGCTTCCGTTCCGCTATCATCTCGCTGGGCTGAACTTGCAAATATGGTTCTACAATCCAGTTGTCTGAGGGGCCCGTGCTCGACCCTTGGTAATTTCTCTGTAAAGAGCGCCTTTTGTCGTGATCTGCTAAATTTCGCTAGCCCATGGCTCTGCGGGACTACACCTGTGACCTCTCATTGACTCCTCCTATACAACTGGCGTAGGAAAGCAAATCTCCTGGCGGCCCGGGAAAGTTGGGATTCTAAAATTTGTCGGACGGAGTTAGCGTAGAAAGTATGTCAACACTTGTTCAAGTTCTTTGGAACCATGAGCGCTTCAAGTTGGTAACCTCAGGCTCAGTCACGTAGTAGCCCCCAGAAGTCTTCAAGGTCTTTTCATCCCACTCAACTTTGGGTCGGTGTACTGCAGGAGAAATCCTCAGTGCTTTCGGTGCTAGAGTACAGTGACGAGGGCGGTAATCGCAGAGGGGATTATGGGGACTATATGGCACCGATAAGCTTGGGCTGGGTTTGGTCGTCGAGGAATGATATGGGCTAGAGAGCCATTGGGAGGTGCATCTTCTCGCCAGACAGGGGATGTCGAAATGACGCACATGATGAAGCCATTCGGAAGAGGAGAAAAAGATGAATTCATGTGGAGATGATACACTATTACAGTACGTCACAATCGAGACATGCTTGGGACAAACATATTACAGACATGTATTACATCGCGATGGTGCTGAACCTGGCGACTATTTCATTACTGTAAGGATAGTCACAGTTTACAGCACCGCGTGGTTTTCATAGTAAGATCGTGAGAAACGCGGTACAAATCGAAACTTCGATGAAAGACGGACCAGAACTGTAGATGGCCCCATGTTCTGCTACGGACTAGCGTACTTCGACAATAACTCTGCGATCCTGCCGTGTCCATTCGCCAACGCTCCTTGTCTTGGAGTCCACCCGTGGCCGTTGCGAATATTCGCGTTTGCACCACGTTCTAGTAAGAGCTCAACAATCTCAAAATGTCCATGGCGCGCTGCAAGATCCAATGCGGTTCTTTGGTTCCTTTGGCGTGCGTCTATGTCAGCAGTGCGATCAAGTAATAACCGGACGACTTGAAGATGCCCGTGTCGTGACGCCGTAATCAGAGCGGTCCAACCGTGTATGTTTCGGGTGTTCACATTCGCGCCCCGCTCAATCAGCAATTTCGCTACCGCGAGTTGCCCAAACTCTGATGCCACATACAATGCGGTCTGGCGATGGCTATCCCTTTCATCGACGTCCAAACCGTGGTCAAGTAATGAGCGTACAGCGTCGACCTGCCCATCTCTTGCCGCAGTGCACACCGAAGGCAGGTCATTGTTGGGAGATTCCACAAATCCTCCATGTGGTCGTGGTGACTGCACAGCATCCGAGTCTGAGCGCAGGTTTTGTGAGTTGATCGATGACGCGGTTGGATTCACCTCTCTGTCCGGAGACATAGCAGATTGGGACAGAAGGTTAGCAACCTCGACTTGCCCGTTGTCGAAGGATAGGTGAAAAGGTGTCCTGTTCTTGTGATCACGTATGTTACGATCTGCGCCATGTTTAATGAGCAGTTCTGCCACCGCCATCCGGCCCCCATATGACGCCTGTTGCAAAGGAGTCGAACCATCGTTGTCACGAGAGCCCACATCTGCGCCATGTTGAATGAGCAGTTCCGCTATCGTGGCGTGACCTTGATACGACGCTAAATGCAATGGAGTACAGCCGCTGTTGTCCCGAGAGTCCAGATCTGCGCCACTTGCAATCAAGGACCGAACGACATCCAGACGTCCGCGCTGCGCCGCTGCATGTAGTGAAGAAAAACCGCCTTGACCTTTGGAGTTCACATCTGCCCCACGTTGCAGTAGTAGGGACAATATCTTCAGTTCCCCCACGAAGGAGGCCAAATCTAACGGAGTGCTGCCCGAGGCGTTTCGTAGGTTGACATCGGCATTGTGTTTGAGTAACAAATCCACAATGTCGATGCGCCCGCCGTCCACTGCTCGGTGCAGTGGGCTTCTGCCGCTCTTGTCTAAGAGGTTCACGTCCGCACCTCGCTGAAGAAGTGACAAAGCCGTATCGATGTCTTCCTTGATGAATGCAGCTGACAACGAATTCTCGTAATACCCTCCTCTGGCATTGACATCCCCCGGATAGCCGGTGATCAAGTGTTCTATGAGCCGACGGAAACCACAAAGCACTGCGTAATATAATGGCGCCGCCTGCGGTCGTTCTGGGTGCGCCGTAGGCATCTCTCCTCTCCAGGGGTCATCCATGTCATACATCCAGACCCAATTGGCGAAGTGCGGCTTGTTTGGATTAAAGAGGTGTTCCATGGCGACTTGAATGGCTGGTGATACGCCCTCGAACTGACCATGGTCGACCCAGTATTGGGCAGCGTAACTGGAGAGTGGATAGTTCTTAACGTCGTCTCTGTTGATATGATCATCAAGCTCGAGTAAGACACTGAGGGAAGCTTGGGCAAGGATGGCATGCGCCAAGCGGGGGACGATGTGATATCCTGAAAGATCCTCCATCGCGGTGGCGAGGCGCGTCGAGGTGAGGAATTCTTTTACTGAAAAATGCGAAAATTGGACAACTTGAGACCCGTCCACATCGACGACGCTGATGAGATTGGAGCATACAGAAAGAACAGCTTCTTCCGCATCGCCTAGTCGCCAGTCGAGGTTAAACTTGGGAAGCACTCCTGCATCGAACCGAACCGCCAAAATATCCGCAAGCTCCTCCACGCGAAGTGGTCTGATTGACGCCGAAAGGCATTGGAAGAGACGCTGAGCGTACTGTCGCATCTCTCCATCAATCGCTAGCAACGCGTGTTCGTACGTTTCGTCCAACGTCTTCGGAATACCATTCAATGTGGTTCGGATATGCGCAGGTAAGGTCCGACGCAGGACCTCCAACTGGCAGAAAACCCATCTGAACCTGTAGGCGACATTTAGGAATTGTTTCCAGAAACGATGACGGCAATCACTTACATCCCATCCGCTTTATCTGACAGCGTATCAATCACCAATTCTCTATCTTCTTTTCTCCATCTTCGCATCCTCTGATCGGCGTGCACGGCCACCTTGATGTATGAGGAAATGTCTTCCTTTTGTCCACTTTCATCATGAAGGGACATACGAAACAAGGCCAAGGGTTCCAAAATGTTTCGAATGTCGATCTCCGGGCGACTGGAGGCACATATGTGCACATTTGGAAGGTTTAGCTCAACAAGGTGTTCTAGAAACCCGAGCACCTGTTCACGCGCGGTCGGCATCCCGGAGATGTTGGGACATTCATCGAGAGCGTCAATAATGATGTACATCGCAGGCTGTCCTGGCACTTCGAGCATTTCCACAAGACATTGTGAGAGCACTTCTTCCGAAGGCTCCTCTGCTCCTCCAGCGTGATCCGAATACAAACGGGACGAAATTTGATAGCAGGGATCAGACTTGGCGCTGAGCTGGAAAATAAGTGAGGAAAGGAGACCGCGCAGGTGTTGCTTCTCCGTGTCCCTAAAATCGAAATAAAAGTATGCCATCGACGCTAATCCCGCCTTGCGCTTGCAGTCAATTTTTCGGATGATCGAAGAACTAGTAGAGGGGGCATGAATGACTATAAACGGAGGTAATTAGACAAGACGTACAGAAAAATGCTCTTTCCAGAACCCGCTACGTGATGCAGAAGGAATTAGGGTCGTCACAAGACCAATGTAGAAAACGCACGTTTTCCGTGTATCCATAGGAGGGAACCCTTTGTGTTCCATTCATCAAAGACACTCCCTTGGAAAAACCATGTGGCGGTTCCATCTTGATGGGCTTTGCATCCGAGGTTGTAGTTTTTCGACGGATCTGGAGGACAAAGCCAATTTTTGGATTCTTTTTGCATCTGGTCCCCTGCAACCTCAGTTGTCTTAGCGCCACCGGTCGAGAATGGGAGTATAACTCATGACTCACGCCTCATCTTGTTTATATCGCTTGCCATTTGTTGCATCGCATCTATCGTCGTGATCAGCTCGTGCAATACGCTTTTGCGAACACAGTAAAAAGCATACCCAGAGCCTTCAGGACTCCGTCCAAAGACGCTTTACCGTCTGTTACAAAGACAATACCTCAGTTGTGAGCGTAACAAACCAAACAAACTTTGCGTACCATTCATGACTATTTTCACATTATTCACAAGTCCGTGGACGACTTCTAGGGTCTGTGCGACGGTCATCCGGCCCTCTTCCTGAGTGAGACGGTCAAGCCTTTGTAGCACCGCCTCGATCTCTCTTTCTCCTAGCAACTTCTTTGCGAACTTCTCTATACTACGTTGAGCTATCATGTATTGGAGATGACGATCTACTTACTGAATCTGCCTTGCTTAATTTGCTTGGTGGCGAGGGCAAACACAGAGAGTAACTCGACCATGATCTTTCCGATTACATCAGTCATCGAAGGGGACATCGGGACATCGGTATAGATCCGAAGGCGATTGAGAAAATTTCCGATACATTCAAACAAATCGACAAGTGCATCGTAACTTGAGCTAACACCATCGGCCGCCTGGTGTATGGAAATTAGGGAAATATGTAGGTGGAGCGGAGAAGGTTAAGGACAGACCGTGATTAGAATATCTAGGCCAACAAAGATCGCCTTTGCTGGTTGGAACGGAAGCTAGTAACCGAACGATGAAAATGTCAGGAAGTAAAACTAACCCATTCGGCTAATTTAACTTACAGTTTCACCAAGAACGCCAGAAAGCGTATGGATGACCTGCACTACTGGGCTAAGCCATTTGATTAACTTGCGATTTCCATCCCGATAGACCTTGAATGCATTCGCCTTGTCCTCAAGTAGCTTAAGGACGGCGTCGGGGGAGTCCCTTCCTCGAAGTTCTTCGGAAAGAGTGTGCTTGTCGAGTTCCACGCCAGACTGCTCGCGGTAGTCGGCGAGAGCTTTATCGAGGATAGTTTGAATTGAGGTATTAGGCATTTTGTAGACGGACCTTTGAAGAGATACAGTGAGCTAAGTTGGCAAATTGGTTGGTGTTCGTGCGTGGGTGTTCACAACATTCACAGGAAGCACTAGCGCCTGGCGATGAGGCATCGATGAGGCCTTGTGGCATCAAAGGCAGTGCTTCAAGCGTTCGAATATCCTTCTTACTATCTCCAAATAATCGTTGTGAGTTACTCGTAAAAATATAGACTTTAAGTGTGGTGATATCCTAGAATCTAAGTACAACGCTTCAGACATATCCTAGACCGAGTGCCATCCAGATCCTCTAGCATGGCTCTGACAACTTTCAACCAATCGTCCCCCACTTATCCCCTATCTTCGATCTGAGCGCCTACACCCGCGCTGGGGATCGCATCCTCCTCCTTCCACCCTCCCTGGCGCATCTAAAACGGACGTCAGCGCGCAGACGTCGACACCCGCTCGTTCATTGTGTGATCGGCCGGCTGGCGCAACAATCCACGGGTGAATAAAGAAGAGAGGTGGGTGAGGAAGGAAAGAAGGTAGGCGAGGCGCCGAGGACGACGGCCATGCACCTTTTGTCTCCTTATATCTGATCTTCTCAACTTTCATGTATATCACACTACTGTTTCGGTTTCCCCCAAGCTTGCGCATGCAAAAGATAGCCTTTTCCCACATCCTAAGTCGAACGAGATTGTCAAGTTCCTCAGCGAGCATGCCCAGTTGTAGGCTCGGTTGAATGGTACTGCAATCGGCTTACGGTAGAGAATGACAGGGGTATACAAAACCCCTGGGTATTGCCGGGGGTTTTCAAGGGGTAGGGGTAAGGGTACGGATGTTGGTACCCCAAGCATACCCTTCTCGGGGGTAATGGGGGTAACGGCCCGGTAGCCGGAGCCACAAATTTCCAAATCTGGCTACTCCTCATTATCTGGCTGTGGACAGGTCTGTCACCAATGTCTGATTGATATTCAGCAATTGTGTGACTTTCAATGGGCCAGAGCATATCATAATGCAGCAGGACCATCAGTGTTTCACTGAGGAGATTGAATTTTGCTGGCATTTGAAGCTAGCGTTGCATTGTGATGTCATAGTGTGCACTGTGCATACTGTGCAGCCCTGCAGACTTCAACACTTTTGGACACCAATGCAAATATATTGCCTAATACAAAATAGTGCTTGAAAAACTAATTCTGATTCCTCCTCCTTGTCTCATGGCAGATGACCAACTAGGGCCTCACAAAAGGAAACCTAACCATTGTTTTGCTGATAACAGTGACCCAGTGCCTTTGTCAAGGAAAAAAAAACAAATCAGCCCAAGATCCTGCAATGAATCACATACCAAGTGTTCATCATCATCACACATTGTCTCAAGAGTCTGGTTAAGACTCTGATACTGATGCCACAGTGTCTGCTAGGAACACAGCCCCCTCTACTACACCAACCACTAGTGGTTTGCTGGCTCAGCCACAAAGCCGGTAGCCAGACTAAACTGGACGTGGGGGGCTGGTCCAGGACTGAGACGCAAGTGCCTGGGCAGCACACCATACCAAGGTCCTCGTGGAGTTTTTGGCTGATAGCGACAAGGGGGGTGCGGACTGCAGTGAGATATAGTACGTACATTTTTCTCTTAAGGTCGATAGGGGGAGGGGGGGTGTTACGCTCAGACCCTGCTCAAACTGCCACAACCCACAGACAGCGCAAGTGTCTGCATGAACACTGGAAGAATTGCCATGATTACCCAGAGGCGCATACCTGGGAAACACATGATCAAAAGGACATTGAGGAAGAAGAGGCCGTACGTGCACTCGTAGCGGCAGAAGACGACAGTTACCTCGCTTATGACGAGGCATGTAGAGTCCGCCAGCTCGTGAGTAGCCTGATAACTCGCAGTAGAACCCCAGATGCTGGCAGGAAGGTCATTACAGGACGGATGAGGGTCACGTGACACGGTCATGTGATCAACCCCCAGGTCACGGGATCTGACCTAAGCAATAACTCAGGGGGGCGTGCAGAAGGATTGTCCCAGGTCACAGTACGTATCTGACCTAACCCATAACTCAGGGGATGTTGGAAGAAGCCATGGAATTGGCGGAAGACAGTTGTGTCCCGAAGACGACCAACGACGACAAATAGCGATTGTGTGGTGTAAGACCAGCGACCTGAGGCTGCCGATATCAGCGGGCCGTGGCTGCCGTTGGGACGCACTCCAACGGGCCGGGTTTGATCCCCTTTCGGGTATGTGTTCAAGATGGATTAGTCCAAGGAGCGCCTGTGTTAGCGCCGAGGCCATTGCTTACTGTGGCATGACGATTTGTGTTGTGGATGACATTTTCCCACTTATGCTTACTATTACTCATTGGTGATCGCTTACTTATGCGATGAGGTGGACTGACTGATGCCCCATGGATGCTTACTCACTGGTTGGAGGTGCTTGGTCACTCATTGGTGGGGACGCTTACTGATGGCTTATTAATGCCTTACGAATTGCTTACAAGTTGCTTATTGACCTGTGAGTCATTATGCCTTTCCTCTTACTCATATGATTGTGTCGCCTTTGTGGCTTGACGGACATTTACTATAAATACTATACAAGTTGCACTATGGTTCGCTAGCTTAGTTGTCTTGAAATCCACCTGTACTCTTCTCAGGAAGTTCAGACAGTCTTATAGCAGAGTCATTGTTCTTTGTGACTATCTTGTTGCCAACTTAAGTGTTAGGCGTTGCCACCTTGTAACGAACCTCAAGCTAGGTGGTATTAGGGGACCTTATTGGTTATTCGCCCTTTACAAGTCATTCAAGTTGTTCCTGAGTTCAGAAGCCGTGCGCTTTGCTCAGAGTTGAAGCAAGGAAGACCCATCGGATCCAAGTCGGATCAACGTTCAGTGGAAACGTTACAGGGGGGGTCTTTACTAAGCGAGCACCTATCTAAATATGGCATTATTTTCTCTCGCTCCTAAATCCCGTTAACCTGGGGGGGTCGAGGGCGGTCAGAGGGCGAAAAAAAAGCTTATATTTCTATGTTTTGTGGTGTTACGTGCGAGCAGCACGTGAGCCTGACTTAGGCAACGTAGAGTGAACGCGGTGACTTAGCAACAATCCTACTCAAGTGCGAAGACTGAGTGACATCTCAACGCGCGAAGGCGGAGTGAATCTTTGTCTTGATACGCGGTCCCAAGGGACGAGAGAAGAAGAGAGGAATCCGGCTTTGGATAACAAGGCGAGAGTTGTACAAGAAATCCAAGCTATCGACTACAACAGTCGATAGCTTCCTTATAACCTAATCGCGTGATCCGCCTTCGTCAGCGAGACCGCCACTACTACTACTCTGCTGGTAAGCGTCCATGGTTGTACAGTCAGCCTACAGTCAGGCTATCAGTCATCGTATCGTAATCTGTCAGTCAGCTACTCGTCATCGTACAGTAATCAGTCGTCAGTCGTCAGTCAGCAGTCGGTGTATGGTACAGTAATTGTCCCCTTGATCACGCCCCCTCGGTTATCGGTTAGGTCAGATACTTACTATGACCCGGGACGTTACACTACCCCCTTCACAAGGGTGAGCGCCCTCGCTCCACCACCCAGTTAGGCACTGCGGTTAGCCCTACATCGGTCTCATGTTCATCCCGCACCCTCAAGATTGCGTGGGCTCTTCCCAGCCGTTTTGCTGAGTGGCGCGCGCGGTCGACGTGGACGAAGATATCGTCCTCGAGCCGCTTGATCGCTGCCTCGAGCTCCTTGATGACTTCCTGGGACGTGCGGTAACGCCTCACCTCGGCCGCTAGGGAAATGTCTCCCAGCCGGGCGAGAGCCTCGTCTACCTGTCGCCGTCCCCGGAAGTCAGCTCCCAAGTATTGCAGATCTTCGCGGGAATACTCAGCGGCGGGTCCCATATCTCGGCACGGTTCGGCATGAATCTCCCCCCGGTAGATAGGCGAATGGCGCCCCATGGTCCCGAAGACTTCCGGATTGTCGCACATCCGTACTTGCACGTACCGGGCGGGGATGTGACGTCCCTCATGCTCGATCACCATCGGCACCCAATTCATCCCATTGTTGAGGACGAATCCGCTGGGAGTAGGCGATAAGGGACGGTGAGGGCGCCTCGGCGCATCCGCTCGGCGCGTATTGATGGGTGAGGCATCGCGTGCCTCGGCGTATGAAGGGAGTCTTCGCATGGCGTACCCTTCCTCCGCAGTCGGGCCGTAGATGACAGCAACTGGAGGTGCTCCTCCTTCGTCATCCATGGCTTCGGTGGCAATGTCGTCGATTTCTTCTTCGTGTTGGAGTCGGGGGGGCACGCGCACGGGTGCGCAGTGGCAATAGTCTTGGGGGTTGTCGCATCGAGTGCATATGATGTTGGCGTCGTGGTACGACCCGTCGGAGGAATCGTCACTGCTGTATCGATCGACAGCGGTGGTGGACGTGAAGGCGGTGGAGGGCTGTATGATACTTGCCGCGTCAACCTCTGTGTAGCGTTATCACCAAACGCTGGCCTGACTTAGGCTTCTTTGTGAAGGCGTGACAAGAGAAAGACACGTAACGGTTTGTTGATACACCAAATCCTTGATATTGGGTATGTCAGAGAAGTCACAAGGGACAATGTCCACAAGGATGAATAGCGAGTAACGATCACTTAGTACCCAAGGTACTAGTATACGAGACAAGGTGATGATTCGAAAAGACCAAGCTAAAGAGCCTTGGTCTTGATACTACAGCTTATATACAGCTACTCGCTGGCTTTAAAGCGCAGCTGGAATCCAAACCCTAGTACAGCTATACTAGTAATGAGTAATTGTCCTGTTCTAATAATACTTGAAACACCGGCAATACCAAACACCGGCGACGCGTAAGTGTCCATGACTAATATATGCTTACTGTCGTAGTCATAACCAACTAGTAAGCAGTCCGAAACTCCGTAACTTTCGTCATCCCTTTGAGTCAGTAACAAAACGATGTCAACGTGACATTACCCCCTTTTCAGGTTGAACGACCTCGTTCGAAAACCCAGGGAATAATCGTAGTGTTACGACACACCTCCACCTCCTGATCCATAACCCGCTGAAGTGCGTTAGCCTCTTCAAGCCGTCGGACGCACTTACGCTTCTCATTTCCCACTGCGTACTGCTCGTTCTCCAGAGCAGTGATTGCTGCGTGCAGATCGTCATAGCGCTGAGATACGTGACGATAGCGCGAGATCTCAGCGCCTAGCGTTCGATCAGGGATTTCGGCAATGGCCAAGTCGACCCATTGACGTCCTCCGAAATCATTACGCAAGTATCTCAGTTGATCATGCATATAGTCGCATGCATCAGCGTCGAAGTCGGGAGCGGCGTGCACGTCACCTTGTTGGATCTCTCCGCCCTTCTTCATGCACCCAAACACTACCGGATTGTTCCCTGCCTTGAAATGGACATACTTGGCAATAGTATGTTGCCCATTGACGATCATGCGGAAAGGGATAAACTGTGGGGGAATGTTTAGTTCGAACCCATCCGGAGCATCCGCCTTGTCCTTAGCCTTCTGTCGTTCGACATTGGCGGCGTTTCCGTGGTATTCTGGGAAGAGAGGGCTTCCTTTTGCTGCTGCCACACCTCCTCGACGTCCCCGACGAGTGTGCGGCGTAGTAGGTGATACCCCTTCATCTTGGGGTCTCGAAACCGCCGAGGGATCTTCGTTTTCTTTGTCAGAGTCATCTTCTTGCTGACGGATGGCGGAGCGGGTGTGAACACCCCATGAGGTGGCGGGGTCGAGGATGACTCTGGGGGAAAGTCGACATTGATATATCGAGGCGTTGGCGGCGGGGGGATGAAGTGGAACTTGTCGTTACAAACGCAGTCATGGATGGGTTTTCCACAGTCGTAGTGGATGTGGGAGTCAAGGTGGCCTGGACATGACAGGGCGGACTGCTTACAAGTTCCACAAACTCGGACCACGTCACTGATGTCCGAGACGCTTGGCACCTTGATAAGCGTTTGTGCAACAAGGAGCTCCTGGCGTTCTGAAGTTGCTCCCGCTGCCACCTCCTCTTTGTCTTGGTCCAGTCCTCCAGCGTCGTATCTGCATACATCAGGGGTTTCGGGGATGAAGTCCCCAGGACCGATGCATCTGAAGGCGGCGGCGACCTCAGCGGCGGAGGGCATGTCCTCATTGACAGTTGAGGCAATAGAGGTAGAGGGAGTGATGATGTGGTCATTGGTAGAGGAGGGAGTGCTCATAGTAGTTCGAAGAAAGAACTGATGAGCTTCTTCGCTGGAGAAGGGGACATTTATATATGCAGACAACGGAGTTTGAAGGTGTTGAAACTCAGCTATCGCTTGTGGAGCATGTACGTCAGTGGCGTTGACCCACTGATTCTCCGAGTCTGGATACCCCTTCCATTTGATGAGATATTGTTTACGCCTTCCCCTGCCGAAGTGCCGTTGGTCTAGAATTTTCTCGATTTCGTATTCTTCTTCGCCATCGATTAATTCAGGGGGCGGTCTTGGGAAATTTGGTCCATGAAAGGAAGTTTCTCGATAGGGGGTGAGAAGATCGATGTGAAACACGTCATGAATGCTCCACTGTGTGGGAAGTTCCAATCTATAATTAACTGGAGACATCACCTGGTTGATTTTGAAGGGTCCATGTCGTTTGGGCGCAAGTTTGGCGCTAGGTTGGTGAGTCCTCAGGTGACGTCCCTCTAGCCATACGAGGTCTCCAATTCCGAATTTGGGTGTTTCTTTGTGCTTGACCCATGATTTTTGTGCCTTGATTATTTGTTGTTGGGCGTGTGCTCGTGCCTGTTTGAACTGATCAAGCCGCAACGCCACTTGGGGTAAAGGGGTTGGAGTTGTTTTCCAATCAGCACGTGGATGGTGTCCCGTCAAGAGAAAGAATGGAGACTGCCCTGTTGCCTCATTGGGCCAGTTATTATGCGTGAACTCCGCCAGGGGTAAATATAGCGTCCAATTGTCCTGTCGCTCATTTACCCAAAATCGGAGATATTGTTCTAGCCATTGATTTGTTCGTTCCGACTGTCCGTCAGTACGAGGGTGATAGGCTGTGGATATATTTTGTGCGATCCCCAACTGTTTACAAAGTTCCCGTGTGAACTTGGATGCAAATCGAGGATCTCGATCACTGATTATCTTTGTGGGGAGTCCGTATCTGACGAATACGTGTTTGAGATACAACATTGCGACTTCTTCTGCGTTGATCTCCTCTTTGCACGGGATAAAATGGATGCTTTAGTACAATCGTGATCAGTGATTGTAAGGATAGAATCGTATCCTTCCGACATCGGTAGCTTTGTGATGAAATCAAGTGCGATCGTTTCGAACGGCATGGCTTCTGGTTTTGGGTAGATGGGTTGTAATGACGCTCTGATGGGTCGATTGTTGACTTTATGTCGTTGACAATCTGCGCATCCTTGTACGTATGCAGTAACATCTAGTCGTAGCGTCGGCCACCAGTAGTTTCGTTCTACTAACTTGATAGTCTTGTTGATACCTGGATGTCCATATACTGGGGGTTCATGATGAGCTTCTGCGATTGCTCGTCGTTCTTTACTTCCCTTGGTCACCACTCGTCTTCCTTGCTTATACCACACCCCGTTTACTTTCTTCAAATTGTGAGAATCTATCCATGGACGTAGGATTGTTTCATCCTGGGCATCGCTAGGATTAGCTGGTGTCATATCTTGTACCGTCAAAACGTCTTGAGGATGATTAGGCATTCCCGTTCTTTGCGTCGTCGTGTTTCGGATGAATATGTGATCTGGTAGTACCGTAATATTTTCATTATCCTCTTCGCCTTGTTTGTAGTCGGGTCGTCTTGATAGTGCATCTGCACGGCCGTTTGCAGTTCCTTTGATGTGGTGAATTTCCAGATCGTATTCTGATAATTCAAGAACTTCCCTGGCTACTCGCCTACTAATCTTTTGTGGTTCTCTCCAGTATTTTAGATTCATGTGATCGGAGAAGACCTTGATTTTGTGTGGAGATCCGGCCAATAATGCTCTCCAATGACGAAGCGCTTTGACTATAGCTAATAATTCCAGGTCGTAGATATCGTAGTTGCGTTCTGCTTCGTTTAGTGTTGCAGAATAGTATCCTATGGGGTGTCTTTTGTTGTCAGATTTCTTTTGAAGTAGCACAGCTCCCACCGCGAAGCCTGATGCGTCCACTTCTAATTCGAATTGGTCTTTTAAAACCGGGTGTGTCAGCACCGGTTCACTTGTTACTCGTTGTTTTAGCGTTTCAAACGCATGTTGTTGTTGTGATCCCCAGTTCCATTCCGCTGCCTTCTTCGTGAGATTGTTTAGAGGTTTAGCGATCGACGCGAATCCTCTGATAAAAAGGCGATAAAAATTGCAGAATCCGAGAAAAGATCGTACATCCTTGACTTTGGTTGGCGTTGGCCAGTCTTTGATGCCTGAGATTTTGATGGGATCCATGCGTGTTACCCCCTTTTCAAGGATTACCCCCAGGTAATCAAGGGATGCAGCATGGAAAGTGCACTTCTCCGGCTTGAAGTAGAGGTCGTATTGTTGTGCTACTTGAAGCACATCTTTTACCGCGGCAATATGGTCGTTGAGGGTTGTTTTTGTTGCGATACCAATATCATCCATGTATACTCGTATAATAGTGCCCCTCTGTTCGTGTTTTGAGATTGTGTCTTTATAGATAGCGTTCATCATTGTTTGGAACGTGGCTGGAGAATTGGTAAGCCCAAAGAACATAACCATTGGTTCGAAAAGTCCATAAGGTGTTTTGAACGCTGCTTTATGTTCGTCACCTTCCTTGATTCGAATATTGTTGTAACCCCATCGAACATCGAGTTTTGTGTAGATGTGAGCGCCGCTCAGATCTTTGATGAGGGTTTGGATGAGTGGAAGGGGATAGTTGTTGCGAATAGTATATTGATTTAATCGGCGATAGTCCTGTACCGGGCGTAGTTTTCCGTCTTTCTTTTTGACAAAGAAAAATGGTGATGCGTACGGGGATTTTGACGGTCTAATGTATCCCTTCTTCAGGTGTTCTGTGATGAATTGTTTTACCTCCTGGTCTTCTCGCAATGATAAGTCGTAGATAGAACAATTAATATGATCAGGGGTGTCCTTCTTTAACTCAATTGCGTGATCCCATTCTCGAGATGGAGGAAATCGATGGGATTCTTCTTCGCTAAATACCTTTTCGAATTCTTCATATTCGACTGGTATTGTTGTTTGTGATGCGGGTCCTGCCGCAATAGCCATTTCAGTGGCTGCTCCTTTTATTGAACATTGCGATTGGAGGATGGCGATGATATTGCTCTTTTTGTTGCTGGATAGAGCATTGGTACTGGGTGTTGCTAATCGTCCAATTGACTTGATTATGACTGGATGGACATTTGAACGGATGTTGCCATTTTTCCAGTCGAATTCCGGTTCAAAGGCGCTGAGCCAAGGGTAGCCTAATAGAATATCTTCTCTTCCTATGTCCGTGACCAAGAATCTCATTTCCCTATAATCTCCTTTAGTGAGTACTTGGAGATCGACGTAATGGGTAATCATTCCCCCCTTGTTGGTTGTATCATCAATATTAAATATTTTCCTGGGTTGTGGTAGTCGTGCCTTCCCCAGTCCTAGTTTCTTTACGAATTGATCGTTTATAAAGTTTTCCGTAGCTCCCGAGTCAACGAGAGCTTTGATGTCGGCCTTGTTGTAACGTGTTTGACAGAGTACTGGAATTCGCATAGAACGGAAGCGAGTTATGTATACAGCGTTACAACGTAATGCCCTCACCCAGGCCGTTGGGTTCAGGCGTCCCCAAAATCCTTTTTCCCCATTAACTCCTGCATGGCAAGGTCCTTAAATTCGTCCGTCTCATTTGCGGCCATGCGTAGCCAGTCGTCCTTGCGCTGCGTAGCTGTTCTATCATCTGCTACCATTTGGGCGATGTGAAGATCCTCGCCCGCCTCGCTTCGATCGTCCACTACTTCGGAACTTCTTGCGTTGGTTCTAGGTTGTCGAGGCTGTGTACAATTGCGACTGAGGTGTCCCTTCTTTTGACAATTGTAACAAACGACTTCCCTTAGGTCTGGTGGTTGTCGCCTCTTTAAAAACCCTTCTCTTGGTTGGAAAGGGGGTCGTGGACCCCTTCGATCTTGTTCCAATACATGTTCAGCGTTAGCCAGTCTTCCTCTAGTCCTAGTACGATCAGCAGAAGTATCCATAGCGTTTGGATTGCGAT
>WITN01001569.1:0-15878 GCA_015025155.1 Lactarius quietus | reverse complement strand
GAAGCCGCCTTCGTCAGCTGCTAAATCGTCAACGAACAAGTTGGACACGGACGAGAACTTCCTTAAGGCGGTCAACTCGATGAAGCGCGGCAAGAAGCACGAGGACGAGTTTGACCGCGAGTTCAACCAGCTGCGCATCACGAATCCCAAAGCCAAGAAAAAGAAAGACAAAGACCCAGACCCAGTTACCGAGGACGTCGTCGGTACGGTACTACTGACGACGTCGTCGCTGTCTCTAGGCCGTGGGAGTCCATCGACGATTTCGGTGACGTGGGACTCAGAGGTAACTTTATGGTCGTGGTGGAGATGGACGTCCTACGAGGCAGTGCAAAGCCTGCGCTGACCGCGCGAAACCGAGACGATGGCAACTCAGAATGGGTCGGCAAACCGAACTTCAAAAAGTTCAAAACGGTGCATTTCCCTCTGTTTATTTCTCTCGACGAAAGAACTGACCTGCGAATGATGTAGAAATCCGCCCGTTGATCGAGCGTAGGCCGACCGTGGAGCTAGTTGTGAGCGAAGAGAACGACTATGGTATCGGGAATGGTGAGTAGCCATCAGCCTCCCTTGTATGCGGGGAAATCGTGACTTTATGTTCGCAGCATATTGGAAGTCAGGCGCTTCTGGATCGCAAAGCCATTCTGAGTCCCAGGACATCACAGCCGCGCACCCGCCACTTCCGCCAGCAGGTCCAAGCCGCCGTCAAAGCCATCGAGAACGACGGCGGCTCCGGCCCGCGGAAAACGGGCGCTTACGAAGCCAGAGGACGAAATGAAAGCATAGATTTGAATATCGGTGATGACTGGACGACTCGATGGAGGAAGACGAAGAGACGCCAGCAGCGCTCCCCGCTCCGAGGGCCACGAGGAACAAACTGGCGCCAGAGCCACCGCTTCCCCCACGAAGCAAAGAAGCCCGCCTCGAAAGCGACGCCAAAAAAATCAAAAATGACAACGGCAAAAACAAAAGCGAAGGCTTCTGCACCGTCGACCCGCAAGGGCAAGCGGCGGCGCTGTTCCTCTCAGACCCCTCGGACGAGGAAGGCGACATGCTGGAGCTGCGGATTTCGATGCAAGCGATGGCGGGGACAGCGCACTTGTCAGCGAGCTCGTTGGCGAGGACAGGGAGGCGGTGATGACGTCCACGTTGCGCTCGACGGCTGGTACGCAGGTTCGCCGGACCGCTGCGCGCGCTGCGAAGCGGCCTGTGGCGTTGGTAGATCTCGACGACGGTGTTCTGATGATGAGCGGTGTTCAAGGGATTCGGTGGCAGGAAACGGGGGAGGATTGGATAGACCGGCCGTTCCCGTGTACATAATTAGCCTAGTTGTTTTCTATCGTTCATTTTGGTCATCTCGTTTGGCAGTCCTTTCATTGCTAGTACGTAATGATTCTTCACTTTGTGACGGCTTCTACGCAAAGTAACCATCCCCAATCGTGCTGTACGGTGCAGAAGCTTTTGTTTGGCTACGAATGGGTCGACAGTGTTATGGATGGAGCAAGTCACGTGACAAGTTTGAGCGATTAGGAGTACTAACCACAATCGTTACACCGAAGGAGTTCTTCGTTATTTTGATGTTCCGGCCAAAACAGAGCAGACTTCCACGGACAAACATCGCCTACTACTTCCCGGCAACATCAACTACCTTGTGTTAGGGCCAGACAAAAATGCGGGAGTGGAAGGACAATTCCGAGTTCACCGTCAACTTGAACGTCGAGTATCGACTCGAGAATAAGCCCGTTTGATCGTGAGGTGAAGGATCCCGACACTATTCAACATGCGTCCACAGGGCCCGGGCTGACTAGTACCAAGTTCACACGAGGATCAAAGAACTCGCTGGAGAATGTCCTTAAACTTTGAACACTCTGCATGCTGTCAGCGCCCTTGGTGCAAAAATTCCTTTTACAGCTTGGATATGAAGAATGCACTCGGAGCTACGAAGATCGACCCCCCGCTCATTTATGGTGACCGGATACGGAAATTGATTGTGCCCCTGCTGAGCGATGGAATTATGATATTTGGAGGCGAGCGGCAAAAACAAATTATTGGCTGTGATTAAGGAGATTAAAGTCGCTGCTCGACTGGTAAGGAGTGCATAACCGTACATTCACGATTCACTTCTGGGTCCTGTCCGTGTCCTTGCTCTGGCCTGATTCAGTATAGATACCGCATCACAATTGCGTTGTTGGGGAAGAAAGTGTCATCATGGGGTGAAATTCAGAGTATCCTAGAAGCCATGGGCCATGGAAGCAGAGTCTAACAGGCGTATCGTGTGATCAAATGTCAAATGGCAATAAGTGCAGCATTGGACGCTATCAGCTGTTGTTAATCAGGAGGACTAAGAACTACATCAGCAACACAAGCCGACACTTGTCAATAATAAGGGTTTTCCCACATTATACTACGACACAGTAGTTTGTAACTGGGTGTTATCGAGGTTCGATTGCCATGTGTCGACTACATGCGCTCACATGATTGGAGAACTTGCACTAGGCTCTCTGCAAGTTCGCAGGATCGCGTGCGCAGGCTGTATGCACGTGAGATGGCATACGCAGAGCGCGCGGGGTGATGCACTCAGGTTGCCGCAGCGGGGTCATCTGTGCAGGGTGGTACACGGGCGGTATACGCGGGGTGCACGGTGTGGCACATACGGGTTTCCGTGGCGGGGCCCTTCAGGTGGGGTCCTGCGTTCTGCAGCGTGCAGGGTACAGTCAGAGTCGGTCATGCGGTTCGTGCACGCACTGTAGTATCGTCTCCAGTTCGCTACAGCGCGAGCCCGTGTTGGTGGTTACCGAGGAAGGAAGCCCGCCTTGCATAGTATTGTCTTCCCTCACCCTGTCGTACATTTCCCCTCAATTCCTTTCTGCACACAATTTCGGAACCACTCATCCACTGGAAAGGTGAGTTGAGAGGATCGAACGCGGTCGGAAAGGGCTACTTGGCGAGGCAGGTAGGATCTGACGAAAGGCTGACTTAGGAACTGCAGATGGAAACCTTCGTTGGCGACCCGTGGAGGTCTGCGTTCGGTCGTCCAATTGGTAGAAAGATAGCCTCGGCGTCACAAAAACGAGCGTGCTCATCTCTTAATACAGTGCTCTGAATACAATGGAGTAGGGCGCAACACGAGGGACGTTATCGTAATGGGGCTCACACGATTCATCGCGGAAGAACAAGTTGTGCTAAGATGGCATCACCGAAGACGACGATGATTTCGTAACCAAAGAAAAGCGGCGTCAATAGTCCGTGGGCAGAAGTGAACGGAACGAGACTTGTGATGCCAGGCAGACGGATCCGGTGAAGATGTGGATCCCCATCCTACCCTGAAAGATCGCCGGTGAAAAGGAAGAGAAGCGTAGCTTAGTCGTGTCAAAGCTAGGTATGACCGAACAAGTTGAGACCTCGCTTAGGAAAGAGACCAAACTGTGGACGGGGTTCGGATAAACAGTAAACCAGTGCTATAGAAAGTGAGGTTCTGGAAGATTCATGATCCAAGATCGTGATGACGTCGATAGAGATTACAAAGAGATCCGAGAGGACGCCGAGGTAGGAGAGCCACGGGAAAATACTTCAGAGTCAATGTTTCCTTGCGATGCTGTATTCCGGTCATTAGAACAACCCGACAGATGTCTGGGGGTCTTACCGTGATAGTACAGGGGAACAATGGAACGGCCGCTTCCACTTCCGTCGCGACTTTGATCCTCGGAGACGCATCAACGCTGGCTACATCATATCTCGCGCACGCACGCGGTTCGAACGAGCCTGAGTTATCGATGCTGCGGGTTACGGCTCAAGTGAATTCTGCGTCCGCGGGGTGCACGCATTCAATCACACCTGACTTGAGACGTGGGTTCAGTCACGCGCTTCACGAGAGCATCGAGGACATCCGCATAGCCCCCGAGAGTATGCTTGGCAACCCTGGCAAGAGCGCCTGGTGGAAAGGAGATGCCGCTGAGTGGACCGACAGCGCGGTTAGCCTGCTAGCGAGACTCTGCGCGGGTCTGGGTAGGGCGACATGAATAGGGTCAGGGATGGGATGAGTCTGGGTGTCAGCATGACGGGCAACTTAACTTAAGCTCGTTTAGCTGGAGAGACGACATTTGAATATCGCCAAGGTGTGATATGATGATGCGACAAATGTTAGAACCAGCTCTGGGTGAACTCCCGCTGGCCGTTAACAATACTAATGTGGTCGCGCTGCGAGGCCATGGAAGAAGCTCAAGACGACCTTGGAGGTCGACTCGATAATGTAGCCACGGCCCCTTGAGCGAAGAAATAAACTAATCTTGGCTTACAGTAAAATTAAGTTATTAGTAAAGCATTGAACCTAGGCTTGGGATCTGTCCTCTTCCTTGTAGTAGACTGTCCTCTAGGAATGCGATTCCCCAGCTTGTGTTATCTCGAATTTGAGATAAGGCTGAGTTTAAGCAATTCATGAGTTACCGACAGAAGATAAGGGTGAGAATACCAGGGCAAAATTTGCTGAGGTGTCATGCATGTCATGAGGAGACGTGCACAAGTCCGAGGTGCCGCGTTGTGGTGGCGACGGCATCCTCCGAATCCGAATTCCCTTGCTACGTAACTGCGACATCCCATCATCACCACATCTTTTAGAACTTTGAATCAGTGTGGGGTAAACCATAGCCACGCTCATACCTTTTTGTCGGGCCACTTCCCACGTTTTCTCCCCTGATGACGGTACACTTCCACCTGGCCTTGAGTCTCCGAATGTAAGTTTCAAACTTGTCTTGGTTTTCCCACCTGTGCCACGAACACGTTACGTTGCTCGCGCCGTTTCCAAACGACCCCTTTGCCCTTTGAACATTATGATGGGCCGGGTTAATCATTCTTGAGATGCGAATTCTTTTCGAACAGGAGAGTGCCTTAGCATCGGACTTCTCCAAGCACCGCGCCAGACACCATCCCAATCCCACTACCTTTTCCTCCTCCCCGGTTGGGTAACTGCCTTCGCAAGAATACCAGGCAGTGACACAAACATATGATGAGACAAGTTTCGATGATCAGATGTGTTCCATTTGATGGAAGACAGAGAAATGGCTCCATGATTGCCTCACAAAGGCGAATTATGCGTCTGAGCGGTGAATGCAAAAACGGGTGGTGCCTTGGGCCCGTGGACTTATTGACTTAAGTGTGGCTCTATCTACCCCTCTACCATCCAAGTACTTCTCCGCGCCAGACTGAGGAAATGCCTTCCATATCGTTTCAACCGATTCTCGATGCAGCTCTCGCAGACTATAGCAAGCAGGTAGGGGTAGACCTGACTACGTCTACACTTTCCGACAGCGTTCGGTCTTGCGGTTCCCCAGATGACGTCCTAGCGCTACTCGAAGATAAGGCCAAAGAATTCAAAGATTTTCGCGACGGAAATCGCAAGCTGCTTACCTGGCTTCGCCCCGTAGTCCAGGTCGTCCACGCCTTGTCTGGTGTCATTGGCCCCTCCTTTTCCCTAGTGAGTCGAAATATCCTTGTTACTCTTTCTTTTTTTCCAATTCCGTCATCAGATTCCGTTTGCACCGGCTAAGGCGATCTTCGCTGGTGTGGATTTTCTCATTGCGGTACGTATTCATTCTATCTTCCCGCAGGATTCCCTCATGACCTCCGTGTGTTTCAGGCAGCCAGCAGCGTAGGCTCTAGCTATGACGCACTTGTTGACTTGTTCGAATGTCTCGGAAACTTCCTCAAACGCATTCGGATCTACAGTGATCTTTCCTTAACCCCTTCCATGACGGAGATAAGCGCTAAGATAATGGCCGAATTGCTCTTGGTGCTTGCTCTTGCCACTAAACAAATCAAGCAGGGTAGATACAGTAAGTGGATCCATCTCCTTGATATGCACAGGCTCAACGTTTGCGCAGAGAAATTCGCAAAGAAGATTCTAGGAGAAAGCGAAATCGAGGGCGTCCTACACAGGCTGGACCGTCTCACTGAAGAGGAAGGTCGGATGACTATGACCCAGACGCTTGAAGTTGTCTACGGACTTATGAACAATGTCAAGGTGGTCATAAATGGTACGAAACGGTTTCAGATGATTATTGACGTTCAAATAACCGTCTTGTAAGATGGCAAAGCATCAGTGGACGGGATCTGGAAGGCGTTGGGTAAGCTTTTCCCTTGTTTGGGAATCAGAGCGCATAAATTGATCATGACGGCAGATATGATGCAACAGATTGCGACCCATATAAATAAGATGAAGCGTTAGTTATTGATCGATTCTCGTATTCGGGTCCGATGTTTCTAAAGCAAGTCACAGGCGATCGCCTTCAAAGGGAGTCCCGCAGTTGGCTCTCCCCTCCGGATCCGTCGCCAAACTACAACGTTGCGCGTGAAATCCATCAAAATGGAACAGCAACGTGGTTCTGCAAGGGAAGCATCTTCGCCGAGTGGAACGCGAAGGGTTCCCTCTTGTGGATCCATGGAAAACGTGCGTTTCCACTGTCAGCCTTACCATAATTCTGACTCATTTCTCCTCGTTATAGCGGGTTCCGGGAAAACGATTCTGATGTTCGTGGGGTTTCATTAATTTCGATTGTGGATATTCACGCAGTCTTCCAGGTCGACGGTCATCCGAGAAATTGACAGGATGCGCAAGGCCGGACTAGCATTGATGGCCTACTTTTTCTTCGACTTCAGGGACACTCAGAAGCAACATCGACGAGATCTCCTATCCTCCCTCCTCTTCCAGCTCAGCGCCAGGTCTGATGCCTGCCACGATATCTTCTCTCGTTTATATTTGGACCACGACGAAGGAGCACAGCAGCCTTCGGATAACGCGCTCTCCCAATGCCTGTCAGACATGCTCGAGGTCCCAGGGCAGCCAGCGACATACATCATCATCGATGCTCTCGACGAATCCCCGAACACCTCAGGAACTCCGACCGCCCGTGAAAAGGTGCTTCAACTCTTGGAGGATCTTGTCGATTACAACTTCCGAATGTTCACATATGCGTGTCGAGTCGACCAGAGATCGACATTCGGACCATTCTCGAACCTTTGGCGACGTTCCGTGTTTCGCTTCACGAAGAGAGCGGTCAAATGGATGATATCTCGGGATACGTCAAATCATTCGTTCACTCGGATCGGAAGATGCGAAGATGGTCATCTGAAACTCAGCAGCTAGTTATCGATACTCTCTCAGAGAAAGCAGACGGAATGTAAGCCATTCCGTCTATGGTCTCTCTGGTTTATCGCTTAATAAATGCCACAGGTTCAGATGGGCTTACTGCCTATTGGACATCTTGCGCCGATGCTTTCCTGCGAGTATTCTTAGTATTTTAGAGCACTTGCCAGAGACGCTCGATGAAACATACGAACATACATTACGTCGGATCGACAAAGTCAAGCGACAGTTCGCACACCGACTCTTCCAATGTCTTGCGGTATCTGTTAGGCCACTTCGCGTCGAGGAGCTCGCAGAGATCCTGCCGTCCGCTTCGAATCAGGAGCCATCCCGCAGTTTAATCCGAGCTGGCGATTAGGCGACGCGGAAGAGGCTGTACTATCTGCATGCTCCAGTCTCATCACCGTCATCAATGTGACGGATCTCGGATCGTTCAGTTTTCCCATTTTTCTGTTAAGGAGTTTCTCACATCCGACGCCTTGCCACCGCGCACGAGGATCTCTCTTGCCATCGCATCATTCCTCACCTGGCACACGCCACTCTTGCTCAGGCCTGCCTCGGTGTCTTACTTCGCTCGACGACCGCATTGACAAAAATAGCATACGGATGTTTCCGCTCGCCGATTACGCCGCACGACACTGGTTCGAACACGGCCGGTTCGGGGATGTGTCATGGCGATCCGGGATGCTACGATACGCCTCTTTGATAGAGAGAGGCCACACTTCTCTGCGTGGGTTTGGATATACGACATAGACGACCCCTGGCGAGAACCCATGCCTACGAAGCACCCCGAACGACCCGAGGCCCCCCCATTATATTACGCCATACACTGTCGTCTCCGTTGGCTCATAGAACTCCTAATTGCGGCCTACCCAGAAGACATCGATGGGACGGGAGGTTATCACAAGACTCCATGGATCGCAGCTTTCTTCGTTGGCGACATCGAAGTTGGATGTTCGCTTCTTCGATGCGGCCTTGATATGAACGTCCTGGATAACGGGGGGCAAAATCCACTACACAGAGCATCACAAAGCGGACAAGCCGATATTGTGCAGTTACTACTCGAGCATGGCGCCGACGTTGATCTTCCAACAATGCCGGCCGAGACCCCATTAATTCTGGCTTCCTATGTCGGACAGGTCCATATATCACGGCTTCTAGTGCAAGAAGGCGCGGATGTGAACTTTCGAGATCCGCACAACGACACACCACTGCATATAGCGTCGGCAACTGGACATTTGGATCTCGTTCGGCTCTTTATTGACAACGGTGCCGACGTTGATTCCCTTGCTGACAACGGTCGAACCCCGTTACATTCAGCGGCAATGGGCGGTCATCTTGACATCGCAAAGCTTCTTCTCGACAGTGGCGCTGATTTCGACGTACGCGATGACGACGGGAAGACCGCCATGGACCTTGCATCCGAGAATGGGAAACACGAGGTTGCAAACTTCTTATCCGGACACAAGGCAGGCGCAATATCTCTGGATTGCCTCATCAAGCCAGCTACGTTGATTCCCCACCCGCGACATAAAGCACCCAATGCTGTTCCGCCACTACTGAAACGCGCAGAAAAGGTCAACGTGCAGCCCCCGCTACTCACCGCGTCAGAAAATGGGGAGCTTGATATCGTACGCTCATTACTCGACCGAGGTTCGGACGTCAACGAAGTGGACAGCCGCCGCTGGACCGCATTATTTGTGGCATCAGAGAAAGGGAAACTCGAGGTGGCAAAATTGCTGATTGAGCGGGGTGCGTATGTGAACTCACGAAGTAGGGGCGGTTGGACTCCGCTGCTGGCTGCAGCAAGACATGGAAATCTGGAGGTCACGCGATTATTACTCGACCATGGGGCTGACGTGAAGGCAATAACGAGAGACCATTTCGACGCTTTGCACCTCGCGTCGATAGAAGACCACCTTGATGTCATCAAACTCTTAGCGGAGCGTGGCGCAGATTTGGATTTTCGGAACTCTCATGGTCGTACGCTAAGACAACAGGCAATGGCGCAAGGAAGCTACAAAATCTTAGAGTTCTTGACGGAGTGTGGTGCTTATATATGAAGCGTAGGCTCCAGAAAGGCAGTGGTATTCGATTTCGATTCCTATGTCATCGCACCATCTTTGACACTGATCGAGCTCACGTTGCACCATCACGGTATAATTCACAATTATTGACATTATACCCTGCTCGGATTGTTCAGGCATGTAATATGTACTGTAATTTACTATTTTGTCACAACTCCATCTCTATTTTCTCTTGTGTCGCAACGATAGTCATCAGCATTTGGGAGAATATGTTTTTGCGGTCATATGACCCAAAAGATGGTGAAAAGCCGTGAAAAAACCATTGAAACAAGTGATACTTGGGTACTCTGAGACCTCATGATTTTAGTGGAGACCTATAATACGGTAGCTGCAAGGAAAAACACTTGAAAAACTCAAGGAAAAACTTCAGAAAACTACGAAGACTGAAAAACTCATGTAATTATGCCCTTGGGTGTGACTATGAATAACGCCGGTGCACATTTACTCTTGTTAGATATAATGAACCACGCGAAGTACTAAACATCAGACCTCAAAGTGCTAGAGGGCAGATAAAAGTCAATGCGGAACACCAACAGCACTGTTTCGTCAGCACCATTCTCTACCTCATCGCAACTGTTGAATCTGAGGACTTTCACCCAATGGACCGTGGGAAACGCAGGTGGGGAGGGCTCGAGCAGCATAAGCCCTATCGGCGTCGGGTCAATCAATTCTTCATTGTCGAGGTCGGTGGAATCAGACGATTTTCTGAGCAAAAGTCCACGTCTAATGCTGTCGTTTTGTGCTGTTGTTAAGATGATGCTGGGGGGTGCCGCGCTGGGCGTTACGGGGCCGACATGGTCCGGAGTCGACTTACATGGGTTCACAATGATTGTCGGCACCTGCACTCTCTGCAAGTTCTATTTAATAACAAGGTACATTAACATTATACACTGCTATAGTCAACGCAGGACCGTCCTCCTACAATTTGCGGGATCGCATGCGCAGGCTGTGTGCGTGACCGCGTGTGAGATGGCGTACGCGGAGCGCGTGGGGTGATGCACTCTGACTGGTTGCCGCACGCGGGGTCATCTGTGCAGGGTGGCACACGGGTGGTATACCCGAGGTCGCACGGGGTGCCTCACACGGGTTACCGTGGCGGGGCCCTTCGGGGGGCTCGTGCGTGCTGCAGCGTGCAGCTGGGTATCACATGGGGTACCAGTCTGAGTCGGTCATGCGGGGTTCGTGCACGCTGGCCCAGCGGGTCGCGATGGCTAGTGCACTTGGGGTAGTGCACGTAGGGTAGTACACACGGGTTGATGCTGCCAGTGGTACTAGTAGTGCGCACGGGGTTCGTGTATTGGCACGGGGTTGACGCGGGTCGTTCATCCGCGTCTCCGGACTCACATTCCATAGGCTCGGATGGGTGGATGAGACGGTATCCCGATATTACCCGTGCGCAGCATGTCCAGTGACAAGCGAAGAGGCAACTTAATTACTGATACGTTTTTGAATATATCACGATCATTACCTCTCATTCGCCGACGGGAGAATCGAACTTTTGGACTATTTGGCTTCATGATGCCATGGTATTCGACTCTCTGCTTAGTATTGGTACTGAAAATATTATTCTACTCTATCAAGAGGGTGCAGGACTCGGAGCCTGATGTCGCAAGCGAGATATAACCTTGACTGCCTTTACCCTAAACAGACGTATTTCTGTCCACCACTCCGGATCAGTGGCCTGCTTCTTGATCGCATCCTCCAGCTCTTTCATTGCCTCATCAATTGCCTCATCAATATGCGCACCAGTCTGTCCTTTCATCATATTCTCCAACAGTGCCAGAAGCTCGTCAGTGATGTATCTTGGGAAGACAATATTGGACGTGATGCCACGGTCTGGAATAGCCAGGTCGCAGACGAGGTTAAGAAGGACACGCTGTGTCCCATTTGAATGTTTATGTTCCCTCCATTTGGGCGTGAATGCTTTGAACGTTCCGACAATAAGGGCACGATGGACGTCAGGTGCCCGGGTTATGCTTAATAGTTGTTGGACCACAAGGAAATATAATTCCACCCAGAATCCGAAGCCACCGCCATCACGGAGGTCTTTCAGGCGCCATAGTTGTCGTTCCATTAGATGTGGTCGATGAATGCCTGAAAAATTCCGGTTCTCAGGTTTGTCCGACTCGTCCCAAAATGCCCCTAGGCTCTCAAGTATCTCTTGATAGGCGCCATTGCCTCTTCCGTCGATGATGTCGCGTAATTTGGACGAATAGGAGTATAGGAATCGAAAGCGCTGATGCAGAAATATGAACTGCGGTAAGAATACTGGAGAATTGTTGTGTGGATTGAAGAATTGGTCCGGCTTACAGCGATTTCCATATTGATTGGCGGGCTGCGGAGTTTAACGTAGTAAGCGGGGACCAAATGGGCATTTCGGCCACCTGTGCCGACTTTTCTTCCCACAGAAATTAATTGTATAAACCAAAAAGAACATTCAACGTAAAACATTTGTTGGATTTTATGTTAAATTATGTAATCCACCCATGAGCCTACTCGTGGATTTTGACACCAAGTCTAATGCCCTCCAAAAAAAAAACCAAAAAAAAAGATTTTGACACCAAGTCGAGCTTGCTAGCTGCTGTACCACCTTTGATACCACCCCACTACCAGAGTTTGTGCAATAAATACTGATGGGTGTTGTCATAGAGCAAAGGTGGCCTGTCTCCATGCCTGTTGACATGCAACGCGTCATGGAGCACCAGGAGTGGATGAGTATTCAACAATCAACAATCAACAATCAATGGTACACTCTGAAAAGTTGCGTATAAGTACGAGCAGTTAGGACAAGGCCATTGCAAACTCACCTTAATGCCCAAAGCTCCTCGACAGCGCATGAATCCATCAACTCCCAAAGTGACTGGGCCTCACCAGCAGCGTGCCTGTGTACGCAGGGTCATCTTGCATGTCTCACAGCCCAAGTTGCCCAACACCACATCACCCAACGCAATGGATGAACTACCACCCACTGCATCACCTCCATCATCACCACCTGAGGCGCACCGTGCACCTCAATCTCCTCTGCCTCTGCTTCCTCCGCCTCTGCCCCCACAAGTCCCACAAGTCCCCATGTTGCCGACAGGTCATCCTGACCCAATCAATGGTTAGCACAACGCTGCTGGACAGCTCTTTAACTCACCAGCTGGAACCGCACACCCCTACGGCACCCCATTCTATCCGGCTGCTCATCTCCCTCCATATGGCGGAAGCATCGGTGTGGCACATCACCCATGGGGTTACATGCAGCACCCTGTGCCGCCACTGCAATTTACTCACCCGCCCCATCCATTGGCTATACAACCTGCTAGGTTAGATGCCAATGACACCGTGGTCGCGTCCGCATCAGCCAGAGAGACCCAACCCAGGAGAGTCTTCCCAAATGATGTGGCCGATGTTGGAGGTAAGTGCGACATACCTCTGCATGGAAAGTCTGTTGAGATTCAATCGCCCGGGAGTGTGGGCCGTTGATACGGTTTGGGAAATGAAGAGGACTTATTCGCTTTTGCAGAACACGTTGATACGAATGAACGCTTTCAGACATTTTCTTCCGTATATGTAGCTAAAGGTCGGACTCGAACTGAACTGTACAGTTGAAAACCTTAGATATAAAAACCGTAGAATACATTGTAAACACCTCAGTCTTTTACTCTGTTGACTGAGGTGTGTATCATGCTTTTATCGCTTATCTTATCGCATACTAATACCTCGTAGCACTCTATTTGTCGTGCTCCCTATTAGGTACATAGCGATTCAATGCTCAGTCTTTTACCCTGTTGACTGAGCACTCTATTTGTCATGCTCCCTATTAGTTTATTGCCCGTCATAGCGTGTACAAAGAAGCCAAAGGCTACTCCTACGGATCCTTTACCAGACCCTTCCTCGTCGCAGCCCATTGTAACCCTCACTGCTCCCAAGATGACAACTAGATCTCAAAAGGTTATGGGCCCTGTGCCCACGATTGACCCATTGCCACAGCTGTTACCGAACGGCACGAACTGGGTCTCATACAAGCGCAGAGTGATCATCACGCTAGGATCGAAGCCAATGCTCTTGGAGCACCTGGAAGGGTCAGAACCACGGCCACGCCCACCGACTCCTATCCTGTATGGATCAAAGATGTCGAAGGACGAGAAGGAGGAATACGACCGACGTGCCTTGGAATACAAGTATGATGCGGCTGAATGGCGGATGTACGACTATGTGGTCCAGAAGCAGATCATTAACAGCCTCCCTGACTCCATTTTCATCCGTGTACAGAATTCCGAAAGCACTGCCGAGATGTGGGACGCCTTGAAGAGTGACTTCGAAGGCCGAACACAAGCTGTCCAAAATGAGCTAAGAAACCGGCTCGCGATGGCCAAATGTGGCGACAATGAGAATGTGCGAGAGCATATTGATCGGATGTGGTACATGTATGAAGAACTGTCAAGCATGGGAGTCCTTGTCACAAGCAGCGAATATGCGGCTTTCTTGATCAAGTCGATGCCAAAGTCATATGGGCATTACTTTGCGGCAATATCTGGGGCAGCCAAAGTCTCTGGGAACTCCCTCAATCCGAATATGGTGATTAACCACGCAGTTAGCGAATATGATCGACGACAGATTGAGAACGCACCAAGGCGTGGGACCAGGGGAGGAGGCTCGGGCGAATCGGCCCTGTACACCTTCGCATTGGATGGCAAGTCTGGTGGACGGCGTGGCAGGCGGAACGGAAACCAGAACAGCAATGAGACTTGGAAATGCTTTAACTGTGGTGAAGAAGGTCACCTAAAACGGAACTGCACGAAACCGAAGAAGGATGGGGACAAACCCAAGGAGTCCGGCAGCGGAGGTGCACGTAATAGTGCAAACGCTGTGACATCCTCAGCACCCCAGTCTTCAGCGAGCATCGTTGAAGTGAAAGATAACTCACCCCCCCCGAAAGACGCCTTTGCAGCAGTGGCCTTCAGCGGTTACGCTAGAGAGGCACGAGTGGCAGTCCTCGACAGTGGCTGCATGGTGCAAGTGTCACTGTACCGAGACCAATTCACGAGCTACACCCCCATCAAATCCCTAGCCATCACAGCGGCGAATCTAACCAACTTCAATGCTGAAGGACATGGTACAATTGAGCTGAACTTACCGAATGGAGAGGAGACAACGCAGATGATATTCTGGAATGTCCTCCATTGTCCCGAAGTCGGCTTCACACTGATATCGACAACCCTCATGGACCAGATCGGTTATGGGATCGGACAAAAGAATTGTCGACTTACCATCCACACGCCGGAGGGGAAACTAATAGCCATTGTGCCCCAGGTAGATGGCTTGTATCGTGTCCCAACTCCCGGACATGTGGCAGCGATCGCAGCCGGAGGTGATCTTGTCGTACAGATCAATGACCTCCACCGGCGATTAGGCCATGTCGGGATAGAGGCATGCCGTGAAGCCGTACAGTGTGGGATGGTCGAAGGCGTCAAGCTTGTGGACCCAACAGCGCCAGCCATCGTGTGCGAGCCCTGCACAAGGTCGAAGGTGGCGGAGAGATCATTCCCCAAAGAAAGTGCGTCACCACACGCAAGCGAATACGGCGGTCGCGTCCACTCAGACCTATGGGGCCCAGCACCGGTCAAAAGCTTCGGAGGCAGGGAATACATGCTCACATTTACCGACGAACATACCCGAGAGGTATCGCTCTACTTCCTTGCCAAGAAATCCGACACATTCGCCGCCTACAAGCTGTTCGAAGCTTGGGTAAACGTCCAACGACAAGCAAAAATAAAAGTGCTGCGTACCGACCGCGGCGGCGAATACCTGTCGCACGCCTTCGAGAACTACCTGTCAGCCCAAGGGAGGCAACGAGAGCTCACCGTCCACGATTCCCCTTCCCAGAACGGTGTCGCAGAGCGATTGAACAAGACGCTAGTGACGCGCGCCCGTGCCTGCATGATAGAGGCAGACAACCTACCCAGATATCTATGGGCTGAAGCACTCCAGTACGTTGGCTGGATCAAGAACCGAACCCCTACACGCACCCTGAAAGACAAAACGCCACATGAAATGGTGACCGGTACAAAGCCAGACTTGCGTGACGTACACGCATGGGGTAGCAAAGGTTTCGTCTTGATCCTTGGCTGGAACAAGTTGGAGTCGCAGGCGGACCCTGCATATTTCATCAGGCACGACAGTCAATCGAAGGGTTACAGAATGTACTGGCCCAGCAAACATACCATAAGCGTCGAGCGGAACGTTCGGTGGGTCGAAAGTGGCACTGCGCTGCTTGAGGGGGAGACTTCGACGGGCAATCAGCCAGAGCCGCAGACCTATATACAACCATCGCAAAACTCTGCGCCACCAACGCCGCAAGACCCAGTATTACCGACCGGGATGCAGACTCGCCGAGCAGCTAACGCCGCCGTGGCATTCGATTCCGCGGCCCCATGGGAGCTTGCTAACAGCGTCTTCGAGTCGAGCGGCGCATACTGGGCACTAAACAGAGAAGTCGTTGTTGCGCAGCAACTAGCGCAGCAAACAGTGTCATGGAGTCTCACCTTGTGAAGGTTTAGAGACTAATAGAGGTTTGTAGAGAGGAGTGCTCAAGTGTGCGTAGAGTGAATGACTTGTATATTTAGAGGGGCTCTACTCCCCTCATTTATAGGAAAACTGGTCCCTATGGT